>JAJEJO010002173.1:282945-589964 GCA_020662805.1 Glaucomys volans
CAGATTTATGAAAAAATGTTCAACATCACTCGTTATAAGAGAAATGCAAATCAAAACCACCTTAAGATTTCATCTTACCCCAATTAGAATGTCTTTTATCAAGAACACAGGCAACAACAGGTGTTGGCGAGGATTTGGGGAAAAGGGTACACTCTTACATTGCTGGTGGGAGTGCAAATTGGTACAGCCACTCTGGAAAGCAGTGTGGAGATTCCTTAGAAAACTTGGAATGGATCCACCATTTGACCCTGCTATCCCACTCCTTGGCTTATACCCAAAGGACTTAAAATCAGATTGCCTCAGTGATGCAGCCACATCAATGTTCATAGCTGCTCAATTCACAATAGCTAGATTATGGAATCAACCGAGATGCCCTTCAGTGGATGAATGGATAAAGAAACTGTGGTATATATACACAATGGAATATTACTCAGCTATAAGGAAGAATAAAATTATGACATTTGTAGGTAAATGGATGATTTTGGAAACTCTTATGCTAAGTGAGATCAGCCAATCACATAAATCCAAAAGCCGAATTGTCTCTCTGATAAATGAATGATGATGCATAATGTGGGGGGGAAAGATGGCAAGAATGGAGGAAAGATAGCTAGCATAGAGGGAAGGGAGGGGTGGGGGCGGGTGGGGGTAAAATTAATAACAGAGTGTATGACAGATACCATTGCCCTGTGTAAATGCATGAACGCACAGATGGTGTGACTCTACTTTGTGTACAACCAGTGAAACAATAGCTGTACTCCATTTGTGTTCAATAAAAAAAAAAAGAATAATAACAGAATGTGTGACAGACATCATTGCCCTGAGTACATGTATGAATGCACAGATGGTGTGACTCTACTTTGTGTACAACCAGAGAAACAACAGCTATACTCCATTGGTGTTCAATGAATCAAAAATTAAATAAATAAATAAATAAAGACAAAAAAAAAAATCCTTTGAGAAATTTTATTTGCTCCATGCTTTTTAGCAAAGTATAATTTTGGTCTTGAATTCCTCACCATTTATTAGCAAAATAACTTCCAAATGCCAAAGAGTAAATATTTTCAAAAGAAAATGCTACATGATGGTATCTTCATTTTATTTGGTCAATATGTGAAATATAGAAAGGAGAGAGAGAGAGAGAGAGAGAGAGAGAGAGAGAGAGAGAGAGAGAGAGAAAAGAGGAGGGAATGAAAGAAGGATAGATTTGAAGGAAAAAAGAATGACCTCTATCATCCTCATCTTATAATGAAATGTCATTTTAATGACCACAAAATTTTGAAGGCAAAATGAGAATGAATAGCACATTAGACCTCCAACCACAGCTGCATGGGAAACTCCCAGAGTTGCTTTTATTTATATTTTTATTTCTCTGAAAAAGGAAATAACAACTTCAATATGTGAAAAGTCTGAGATACAGAGGGAAAGTGTAAACTGAAGGAGTCACTGAAGAAATCTGAGTCTCTGAATCTCTGAGTCTCTGAGGCCACCATTTCCCTTCACAAACAAGGAATGACTTGACCTTGTTGACCTTGTGTTCTGAATATATATTAGAATAAAGATGGAAATTGGGAAGAAAAAATTAGCAAATATGCTTATCTAAATTCTATCTAGCCAGCATATTGAAAATCACACTCCAATAAAAAGGCAAATGTTAGAAAAAATGGATAAAATGATAGTTTCCAAATTTTTACTCATAATAGAGAAATACTTTTGATTCAAAGACACAGAAAAGTTTGAAAAGTTCGAAAGTACAAGGAAGAATAATAATATGCATACAAGGAGAAACCAAAGAAAAGTGTCATAGCTATGCTAATATATAAAAAATATTTAAGATAAATATTTCTTAGCAGAGATAAAAAGGAATATCTTATGTTAAAAATGACCATGTACTAATAAGATACAACAATTATAGACACATATAGGTCTTAATGCAGCTCCCTGAAGTCCAGGAACAAACACTGATGGAATTAAATGACGAAACATTTTTAATAGATTAATAGACATAAACAGAACTTTCTATGAACAGCAGAATAAACATCCTTCTCATGTGCACATGAATTGTTCTCCATGATAGATCATAAGATAAACACAAAAAAGGTGTGGACATTTAAAAAGACTAAACTCAAATGAACTGTTTTCTCTGATTGTAACTGAATGAAATTAGAATCTGATCAGGAGGCAAATGAATTTCCTACATCACAAGTTCCTGCCAGGCTACTGCTTTGCTACAGGCCTAGACGCACTGGGCCAACCAGTCATGGAGTAGATCATTCGAAACTATGAACCAAAAAAAATGCTTTAATTTTGACAATGTCATTATCTCAGACATTTGTTATAGTGATAGAAAACTGACTAACAGAAATCAGCAGGGAAATAAATTTGACAAATCCACAAATACATGGAACTTTAACAACACACTGCTAAATAACTAATAGGTTAAAAATTGTCACTAGAAAAATCTGAATGCTCTGAGATAAAAACAAAAGCTAAAACATATACAACTTTGGAGTAGGCAAAAGCTGCATTTAGTGGAAAATTTGTAGTTGACAGCATGCACATGCCCGTATATATTCACATGTAAGCATACTGCACACAGGTATAGATATTATATATAAAATGAAGAAAGACCTTGAATCAATAACTCATTTTTTCCAGCTTTCTAAGTTAGGAAGCTAGACACTAAAGAGCTAAATAATCTCAAATCAAGAAAGAAGAAAATAATGAAAATCGGAGCAGAAAAAATATGAAATAGAATAGAAAAAACAGTGAAGAAAATCAATGAAACCAATAACTAGCTCTTTGAAAAGATCAAAAAAATTTAAAGCTTTTATCTAGACTTGCAAGGGAAAAAAAGATTCCAATTACTAAAATCAATGATGAGACGGATCATCGTAACAGCCTTACAGAAATAAAAAGAACCCACTTGTAAACATAAAAGTGCTCTAAAAATATACAATCAATTCATTCATAAAGTGGAGGAAAACATTTTTTACACAAAGAAAATACAGGACTAAGTGACTTTACTGGTAAATCCTACTAAAACGTTTAAAGAACAAATATTAACTATCCTTCAGAAACGTCCCAAAATTTTTAGATGAAAATACATTTCCTGACTGATTCTACAAAGCCAATATTACACTGAAAACAAAAATCAGACAAAATTAGACAAATACATCACAATAATGAAAACTACAGATTAATATACATTATGAATATACACATAACAATCATCAAGAAAATAACAGCAGACATAGTCTAGCAACATATGAAAAGATCACATAATATGCCCAAATGGTATCTATTGCAGGACGGTGAGAGAGATTCAATTTTAAAAAGTCAGGAAATAGTAATACAGAAAATTTTTAAAATAAAAAAATAAAACCACATGAATATCTCATTAGATATATAAAAAGCATTTTACAAAATCCAGGCTTTTCCTTATAAAACATTCAACAAGTTAGGATTACAGGGAAGATTCTTAACCTGAGAAAAGGCATCAATGGAAAGCCCACATCTAACATTAAATATTTCCCCTGGGATTGGGACCAAGTCAAGGAGGTTCACGCTCACCAATTCTAAATTGTACTGGAGGTTCTAACCAGAGCAGGTAGACAAGAGAACAATAACTCCAGATCAAAAAACATAGAAGTAGAACTATAGCTACCACAAATGACATGATCTTGAAAACAGAAAATCCTAAAAAAATCACAAAACCAAATAAAAACAGTTGAACTTCACTAAGATTGCAGAATGCAAGATGAATAAGGAAACTATAAATTTTTCTCTGTACATTAGCAATGAGCCATCCAAAAATAAAATTAAGACTACAATTATATTCATTATCAATTCAAAAATTAAAATGCCAAGGAATAAATCTCATACAGAAATAAAAAGAAAAACAGTAAATAACTTAGACCATTGTTAAAATAATTTGAAGAAGACATAGGTAAATAGAAAGACATTTTATAATCCTGGATTGAAAAATGTACTAGTCCTAAAATGATAATACTTCCTAAATTGATATACAGATTCAATTTAATTTCTATAAAAATCCAATCTTGTTTGTTTTCAAAAATGAATAAATTGACCCTAAAATGTATATGGAAATGCAAAGTATCAGATGAATTACAGAAATACTGTCCTCAGTTCTGGAGCAAAAAGGACAGGGAGATAGGAACTGAATGGTAATGCAAGCCCAGGAGTGACAAAGGACCTGCCCACCTTTCATGGCAGGGTGTCCTCCCAGTGTCTGTCCAGAGGACAGCAGGTCTTTGTGAACCAGGGAGTACACTTTTGCTCTTATTCCCCCTCCCACTTATCTTTCATCCTTCTTTTATTGCAAATGAGAGTGTAGCTCCTATTATACTGTCCTTGATGCCATCCATGTACCTGTATTTGTTCTGAAGTTGGAACACAAGATTCCTGACTCTGCACATGGAAAGAAGTGTGTCTCAATTGGAAACTCTGTGACGCTTAAAATGGGTGAGAAGGCCATCTGCACTGAACTTTAACATGCGTCCCTTGACAAGGAGCAAGTATATTCTAAGTGTGATAACTAAACATTAATAAGCAGAAGGGAAGATACTAGCAGAATAAATCTTATATTTTATCAAACTCATACTTTTTAAAAAAATTTCTGATTTCTCATACTCCTTCCCCATGCTGCAATTAAGATCATGTGACTGTGTTCTGTCCAGCGGAATGTGGCCAATATGAATGACACCTCCATGCCTCTCACATGGAACCTGAATTATGTATCTCCCCTTGCCTTGCCTCCTGGCTGCATTCAAGGACACACGAGGGAATCTGAGGTCATAGGCTTTGGTGAGTCCTCCCCATGGAAGGAGGCTACATTGGAGCACTGTGCAGGGTCCTCCTCCAGCTCTTTATTATATCACAACATGAGCCAGATATAAACCTGGAATGTCTTGAGTAGCAGAGTTTTGTTATTGCCATCATTAACTCGCTGAGTAATCAGCCTATACAGGAGGATCTGGGTCCACACTTTCCATGTCCTTCCCCCACCAGGTGATTGCTCTCAGTCTCTTCCTGACCACAGGTCCTTTGGGACTACAAGCCTCTTAATCTCTGAGATTTGAGCGGGAGATGGGAAATTTGGGAGGCATGTTGGCACATAAGGAGGCAGACGACTCATATCTTTGATGTCCCTGGGTTCTGGGTCCTGAGGTAGAGGCCACATAAAGTGAGAACAGGCAAATAGCCTTGGGAATTGCAATGGTAAGAACTAAGGAAGAGGGGAGCTTGAATTTTCTGGGCACAATTATAATGGTGGTAATGGAGAGGAACACTGGTAGGTGGGGTTAAAATATCAGAATTCAGATTGTTCTGCTTCCTGGTGGACAGGAGAAGGGAGAGTTCTTGAAGGAGTCTATGAACTTATTTTCCACTCTACACCATCTCTGAGTGTGACTGTCTAATCTTGATTCAATGTGTGGCACACAGATTCTGCCTGCTCCATGTCATTTAAAAATCCCAAAATACTCTACTGCTTTCCTTCCCATGGACAGAAAGTGACCATTTTTTCAGTGTCTCTGCCTTGATCCCTGAGAGGCAGAACTGCTGGGTTCACAAACACACTGCCATCCCTGGGGGAGACTGACTATGTCTCTAGGCAGACAGAGCACTTGTCAAGATCCTTGACTCTGCAAAACTCTTGGCCTATTAATTTTTTTTTTCCTAATGTAAGCCTCTGATTCAAAAAGGTGTTAGATGAAAACATGATTAACACCATCTATAAACCAGAAACTTCCCTAAGTACTGGAGAGGCAACAGTAAACAAAATAGGAAAAAAAAAAAAATCAGGTCCTAACTATCTTTGCATTCTACCTGGGAAAAGTTGCTGCTCCTTGCATGAAGACTTGGACTCTGGATCTTCAGTTTCAATATGCTAGGATTCAATTTTATATAATATCCTCTCTGTACTTGGGAACATGGGCTATGCTTCTCCTCTGAAAGGAAAAAAAATTAAAAGCTTTAAGCATAGAGAAAATGTGCTGATTTTTATGAACATTTAATATTAAGTATACATTTAATGAGGCATATAAATCACAAAAATAGGAAGAAAATAATTATGCCTAGAATTCAGACTCAAAGGTGGAAAGTGACACGAACAATTTGGACCTACACTGGAATAATAGGAAGAAAATTATTATATTTAAGAAGGAATAAATTGAGGAGAAATTGGAATAATATCCTGAGAGAAAGCAGATTTCAAAAATAGCCAAATCTGGTTAACTTGACATTTCTTGCACAATCCATCCTATGGAGGCTGCTGTGTGTTGTCATATACAAGGACAATTTTCAGCTGGAGGAGGTGGTTAGTGCTTAGGAATATATATAGATTAGGCAACCTAGCCCCTAATTTTGGATCCTTTCCTCATTATGTATCCAGCTCAGATGGCTGTATGGCAAAGCTGTAAATTGAAACCAGGAAGATTGCTTCTGAACCCTCTGCATGTCATCCTCAAACTTACACAGTGTGGTCTGCAGTCTTTGGCGTATTATCCACTGGAGTAGTTAAGTATTAATGAAGGTCCTGTCTGAGTGACACCCAGGTTCCTGTGCACCTCACTCTTTTGGGTCTTGACCCAACTTCCTCCCCACCTGCCCAGCAGTCTGTTCCTCAGTGCTCAGAGCACCTCCCAGCCACTCTGCACACCTACCCAACTTATCCATGAAGTACCTGCTGCATGTGCCTTTCTCAAAGAAACAATTTTTTTTTCTATATTTAGATGTCACATTAATGCTTTTTAACTACGGATATGCCATGTTAGTATGTGTTCTAGGCACGAATCTGCATGAAACATGTATTTTAAATAGCACTGATAAATAAGTTCTCAATAGCATTTCTTTTCATTTAGTATGAAGGATTATACGTTGTTTCTACAGAGCTATTCACACTACAGAGCTGATGATAGGCCAGATTCATCTTATTTAGTGATTGATTTGAAATTAGAATATGTATAAAAATGCAATACTTTGTTTTCTTCAGCAGACAGGAGCGAAATTATGTAAAAGATTTTCAAAATCAGGGTCATTATCATTACCATTCATTGAAAGCTTTAACACAGCCCCTAGAGGTTTCTATATGTCCTATGTAGGGTACATTAAATAAGCCCAACCTAAGTAGTCTGGAATAAAATCAAATTTTTCTAACTGATTTTTAATCTAAGATTTTGAAAAATATTTTGTTGGGCACACGAATTAAAATAGTGCTATTTAAAATCTTTCATAGAAAAAAATATTTCAAAGGGAGAAAAAATATAATCGTGGCCAATTTTCTCTTTCTCCTTGTCTCCCAAGGAATAGTATTACATAGTATGTGAAAATTCTTTGAGATTTTTTATAATATACAGTGACTCTAACACATTTCCATATTGATGGGTTTCATTGTATAAAAGACTTAATTAAGATGTTGCTGACACATCAAGGGTTATTACCAGGTTACAAATGGTTCATACTTTCTGTACTTTTTGTCCTTTATTTTATACTTCAAGTTACTGTTCTCTGTATCTTCCAAAAAGTACATGGTTACCTCTTTAGTCACATACCAAGATGCCCTCTTAAATCCTTCTCTGTTAATAGATTTCCCACTCAAGTTCAATAATAAAATTTTAGAAACAGTGAATCAATCCTGGATGGCTGATAGCAAATTCCTTGTTCAATAAGTCAGAGATATGGCAATGTTTTCAAGTACTGGCAACATTCCTATATCAACCATAAGTGCCCCAGATGGGTTCCTGATTCTGTCCTTTAGAATTTAGTAGCCTGTGCTGAAATACATCTGACTTTATGGAATCTGGTCCTATTTTCCACCCTCAGCATTCCATTCATCATCAGTTCCTCCTGCGTCCCCACCACCTGTTTGCTCCATCTGTACTTTTCCAGTATCGGTTGCTAGCATCCTTTCTTTGCTTAGTTTTATATCTACTCACTCATTAGCTGTAAATGGAGCCTGTTGCTTCCAGTCTGTCAAAATTGCATTGGGAACCTTCACTTCATTTTTCTTATCATAATCTTGTAATACATAAAAATGAGTGAAACCTTTAGTCTTTCATTGAGTTGCAATGCCCACTGACAGCTTTGTAAATTAAATATTTAGAGGCATGCAGTTGGTTCAAAGTGAGTGCAAATCAAGGCACACTATTGTGCCTTGAGCAAGAGATGGATACTTTGAAATGCCTGCAGGAGATTATTAAGGACCTCCGGTGCCACAAACGCTTTCATGAATTATTGCAAGCTCTATTGAGATAAAGTACAGGTGTACCCACATTTTTTATTTTAATTAGTCTTCTCTCAAAACCCAGAGATATATCCTTGAAGTCTAATCAATGTGCTTTTTTCTCCTGTGAAAATGCTATAAAAATTAGATATATGTTAGATTGAATATTTGAAAAATACTATATTTGAAAATAGACTTCCCAAATTTAGACTGCCTGAATATATTTTATTTAATCACCTGAAAGGAGCCATAACAGTTTCATGATTACATTAACTTATACATTTATTTGTTTACTTGATTATTTAGTAAAAACGCATGAAGTCTCCACAACATGGAATGTGCTGGTTGCCTGCGGGATGGGAGCTCACAGGTTATTGCACGACTGAGCAGCTCCCAGGGTTTATGAGCACATGCAGACTCTGCTTTGATAGAGCTGTCCCTGGATACCAGTGAAGTCTCAAACTGAGCCTGACCTGCACGTGGTAGGAGAGGAGTCTGTGATGTGGCTTGAGGGAAATTTTGCACCAGAGATTCTAGTAATAGTGTAATTGGCTTAGTGGAGAATAGTGTCAATGCCTTAAACATTTGTATACTTCAAAATATAAAAATACAAAAAACAGTCCTATCACTCTTTTAAATGTACTCTTTATATTTATCTTTTCCCTGTGAATTGAAATTTACCTATGGATAACTTGACAGGTTGTTTCATAATTTGTCAGTTATCTACTTTTACTATTATAATCTCATTTCAGCCCTAGATGCTCAGTTTTACTTGTTTTACTACCTCTTTATTTCATCCTACTTAAAACTCTTTTATCAAAACCGTTTGAGTACTTAATGAACCCACATTAAAATAAGCATGAAAGGGTGAAAATAATGTGTATTCTCTGGAAATCACCACATAACCATGTAAGTGCACACACTGCACCAACTTCTTGGGATGCTTCTGATTGCATCGTATTTTGGGTCCCTCTGTCTCACAAGGCACCCTGCAGAAGTAAACTATATCTAGAATTTTGTATCTAACTGCTCCTCATGATTTTAATTAGATTTAACTATATATGTATGCATCTGTTTGAGTCAGCTTTTTCACCACTATGATCAAAAGACCTGGATAGAACAATTTGAGGAGGAAAAGTTTATTTGGGGGCTCAAGGTTTTAGAGGTCTCACTCCATAGATGGCAGACTCCATTCCTTGGGGATTGGGCTGAGGTACGTGGTGGAAGAAAGCAACTCAGGACCTGGCCACCAAGAATCAGAGGGAGAAAGAGAGAGATCGAGAGAGAGAAGAAGCTCTGTTTATTAAGCACAAAATATATACCCCTAGGACACTCCCCCAGGGACCCATCTCTCCAGCCACACACCACCTGCCTACAGTCATCACCAAGGTAATGCCAATCAAAACATTAATGTACTGATTAATTTAAAACTCTCATAACCGAATGATTTCACCCTTACAATTTCTTGCTATTTCTCACACATGAGCTTTTGGGGACACCTCATATCAAAACTATAATGGCATCCCAGAACAACATCTTATATACTTTTAGGATTTTAAGTAAATGGTACCTTATTCAATTCTCACAGCTGTGTCATATTTTTGTTTTTCCCAAAGTGTGGATTTGAATCTTTTGACCTAACAGGTTTAGAATGCATTTTACATTTATCATCTTTCCAGTATAGACATCTAGAGTGAAGTTGTGTGAATCTGTGAACATCATGTTTGCCTTCTGACCTTGGCAATGATTATTTCCACAGGTGGAGTTTTTGTGTTTAACATCTATGAATCAGAAGATAATAGAATGTGACAAACATCATTTTACTATGTATATGTATGATATGCAAATGGTATGATTCTACTTTGTATACAACCAGAAAAATGACAATTGTACTCCATTTTTTGTACATTGAAACAAAAAATAAAAAATAAAAACAGAAGGTAGCTAACAATATTGTAAACTTTCCAAGTCTTTTCATTAGGACAGAATATAAATTGGAGGTCATGTGTTTAGATTTATTTGTACCAACACCTCTTGTGGTATTTTTGGCAACTTTTACAATGTACAGTTTCTTCTACAATACTTCTCTTCTTCTTCTGGAATTTCCAAAGTTTTACTCTATATTTTTGAAGTTAGACTTTTCCTTTTGGTCACTGGATTTTCCAGATATTTTAACTTCTACACTTACTGTCCGGAGCTAGACCAATTTTAGTTCTCCTCCTTATGTGTTGACCTGAGAACCAAATTACGCAACTCTCACTAATTTACGTGATTTTTTTTCTAAATATTTGTATATCATGGGTTTTAATCCCACAAATCAGACAAAATTATGGATTTTGTTTGTTAAGTGAATGTTTATTTTTGCTTATTCATGCATTTTCCCAGAATCTTTGATTACCATTATTTCTTGCAACCCATAACTTCATGGGATCATATTGCTTTTTGGCATAGACATTCCTCAACATTTGAATCCAAAGTATGTGATAACGTCTCTAAGGATAATTTGTGGGAAAACATTATTTCACAGCTTCATTTCAATTAGCACATTATAGTTATGCATATAGGCAGTATTTATTGTTGTATATTTGTACATAGAGAAATGTAAATCTGGTAGATTTTTGTTCTTCACTAGTTCCCCATTCTCTCCCCATCTAGGTCTGCTTCCTCTGCTCTGTTGATAGTTATGTTTTCATGAGGTCTGTTTTTTCATTCTCTCTTCCCCTCCCCTTCCCCTCCACTTTTTCTTTCTAGCTTCCATATATGACAGAGTATATCCAACCTTTGAGTTTCTGAATCTGGCTTATGTCACTTAACATGATGTTCTCCTGTTCTATCCACTTGCCAGAAAATAACATAATTTCATTCTTTTTAATGGCTGAGTACAACTCCATTGTGTGTGGTGTGTGTGTGTGTGTGTGTGTGTGTGAGAGAGAGAGAGAGAGAGAGAGAGAGAGACATTCCTATGTGCTTTTGTCTGTTGATGGTCACCTGGGCTGGTTTCATCATTGGCTTATTGTGAATTGCATTGCTAGTTCGATCCCCAGTCCCATCCCTTCCCCCAAAATTAGCTTATTTCTAATTTTTTTTTCACAGGTTTTCACAAAAGGTTTGGAAGGCAGTAGTCTAGGTTGTTAGTTGAATTTCGAGGAGGTTCTGAAGGTATCTCTCTACTGATATATCTTTCACTCTAAACTCTTATACGGTAAGAAAACTCTCCTTTTTTTCCTAGCTGCTATGTGTTTATAGGGGTATGTTTGTTTATAGTTTTAAGATACAATAGATCTTTTAAACCAAGACCTTCAAAATATACAACATAAATAAAAATTCTGATGTTCGATTACATTTTTTTAAAAGTTTCTATACTACAACCACCATAGCAGCAAAGCTGCAGATGGGAGAATAGGGACTGCCTCAAAGCAGAAAATATTAGCATTCAGAATACACAGAAAAACTGACAAAATCTCAGTCAAAATATGGCAAACAATGCATTAGAATTTCACACACACAAAAAAAAATGAAGTCCAAATGACAAATGAAGATATTAAGAGAGTTTACTTCCCAACTGACAAAAGGAATGCAAATTAAAACAACAATGGGCAACTATTAAAAGAAATTTTAAAATACATGAGGTTGCAGTGCATTGATACACACAAGAAGAAAAGATAACCTTGGGCATTGCTATTCAAATTTCATTTATTTATTGAAAACTTTTGCCGCTTTTGTGGTAAGAAAACATGAGGCTATCAACAAAATTAAAATAGTATTCACAATTCAAAATGCACCCTTGTTAACTGTAATGTTCTCAACAGGTATCTGACCTTTTCATATTTTAATACCCTGATGGGCAGCTCCATAACTCCCCCTCCTCCCAGCTCAAGGAAAACAATGTTCTACTCTCAACTCTGTGGCTTTTCTGGGTATATTCTTCAGGCACTCATGGCGTGTGTTCTTCTGTGACCAGACTCTTTCACTGAGCCATGTCCTCCAGTTTGGTCCCCATCCTCACATCTGGATTTCACACTTTTTAGAGTCTGAGTCGTATCCCACTATATTCATATGCTGCATTTTGCTTATTCTACATCAGCCAGTGGATGTCTCCATATCTTACTTGTGTGTGAATGATACTGTAGTAATCATGGCAATGAGATCCTGATTTCAATTCTCTTGGTTATCAGCCCAGAAATGGGACTACTGAAGCATGTGGGAGTTTGATTTTTAATTTTTGGATGAAACTCCATACTGTTTTCCTGAATACTATTTATTTTATTAATTTCTTTTGAATTAATTATAGATTAAAATGTAATTTTAAGAAATAATATAGAGAGATCTTGTGCTCTGTGTATCCAGTGTTCCCCATGAAAACAATGTGAAGTGTACTATCATAAGCAGGAAAGTTACGGTGACGCAATGAACCTCTGTTGTTCAATTTTCCTCACTTTTACATATTATCTGTGTGTGTGCACACACAGGTGTATGTTTAGTTACCTACAGATTTATTGGAGTTGTAGCCTGGTATGTCCAAGATCACAATTCTATAGCCACAAAGGTTCCTAGTGTTATCCCATTATAAATGCACAAATCCCTCCCACTCCTCTGCCTTGACTCCCCTGTCAGAATCAACTACCTTCCTGGAATCTTTTTCTCAATGTTTATGTGAAGGAATCACATATAAGGAATCATCATATATGATCCCTTTGGATTGGATTTCGGCTGTCAGGATGGTTCTCTTGAGATCCATCCACATCATCGTGTGTATCAATTATTTGTTCAATTTTTATTGTTTAGCAAGTCACCATACAGATGTAGCACAGTTTATTGGTTTTGTGTTTGTTTTGATTTTGTTTGTTTTAAAATCAGTCAACATGAATGGTATGAATCGATATCGTGTACAAAGAAACGATAAGAAGAAACAAAAAGTTGTACCCCATTTTTGTACAGTGAATCAAAATGCAGTCTGTAAAAATAAAAAATAAACAATAAAAAAATTTTAAAAAGTCAATAGTTGAAGGACATTGGGGTATTTTCAATGTTCACTAATATGAATAAAACTGTCTTGAACATTTGTGAACATGTGAATGTATGCATTTTTTCTCAGGGATAAACACTTGGAGGTGCAGTCACTGTGACTCTGGCAATTGCATATATAGTCTTTTAAAAGCCACCGAACTGTCTCCGAGTGCCTGTACTACACTCCATTTGCACCTAATGTATGAGTGATCCAGTAACACTGCAACCTTATCAGACTTTTGTTCTGTCGCTAATGTTTTTTGAATTTTATTTTAGTCATTCATATAGGTATATGCTAATATTTCATTTCCATTTTAATTTTCTTTTACCTAATGGCCAATGGTGCTGAGCATCTTTTCATGTGCTTCTTTGCCTTTCATATATCCCCTTTGGATTCCATGCCTCTTGCCACATATTCTTTATTTTTTATTCTCATAGTCTTTATTTTTTATTCTTTATTTTCCATTCAACACACTATGCTAGAGTTGGTCCACAACAATTTTCTGCTTTTAAAAAAATCTCTAGGACAAAAATACATGCACAGACCTATATTCAGGTAGGCCTTCTGATAGTAAAGGAAGCAGTCACCCACCTGTTCTCTGTGGCCCTGGAGAGACTATATGGGCAATGCTAATAGTCCCCGAACACAAAATACTTGCCAGGACCTGAAGGCTTTGAATCTGCTTCCTGAGATCCTCTGCTCTATCACATTAGTTTATGGGAAAATAAAGGTTCCTTTCGTGAATGCAGCAGTCCTCAAGGCTTAACCAAACCAGTGCCCTTCGTGGGGGATACAGCAGGAGCCCAGTGGTGTGGGATTGGCCTGCTCTGCCCTCACCCAGCAGCAAGCCCTGCATGTCTGGGAGGGGTGCCTGTCTAAAGTGCTAAAGGAGATCTGTAGTTGACAGAGGTACTCAATGTGTTCTGGTTTTAGATAAAACAGCAATTACACTAAAAGTTAATCAACTTACTATTAAAATTTCAAGAAAAGTATAAAATTTGCCTCATCTAATTTTTAAAAATATTTACAGTAGAATCTTTTCAGATGGAACATCCAAGTAGTCATCCTTCCTCATATTTTAAAACGTCATATAACCTGCAGTGACATCTATAAACTATATAGTATGTATAAAAATATAAATTTATAAGATTTAAGAGAATTTAGCCTAGTGATTACACATAATTATTTATTTCCCCACCCTGCTATTGAAGGTAATGTAAGCTAGTGTAGCATAAGCCATTTCTTTTATATGTAACTATTAATAAAGTTATGATTTTGTGAAATGTGACTAACTTATGTCAAGAGTATTCTGCCCTTTAGCAAAAGACCCTCCTATTAAACTCTATTGATTTTTAAGTTGCTTTAAAATGATTCAACATTGTACTAAGTATTATATCATTTGTCTTTTTTCTCTCTTCTAATAGGTTCAGTGAAAAATCAATCAATAAATCAGTCTCATCTTAGAGTCTTTCCAATAAAACACATAAGTCATCTTAAAATTTTTGAGAAAAACATTCATTACAAAGATTCAATATATTATAAAAAATGCGCTCCTTTTAAAAACATACTCTCAGATAATGAATTATTGTTTTAGCCAGAATCAAACAGGAGTAATCCTGAGGCAAAGACTCTTGACAAATATCAACCACTCCTTGGCAAACACCTGTACTTCCAGGTCTCTGTGTGGTATAACTTGTTGAAACAATCAATCTTGTGGACATGAGCATCTGTCAGGAGGTTAAGAGACAAACAGAAGAACTGAGTACCACGTTGAATCATTTTAAGACATCCTAAAAGTCAACAGAGGTTTATGGAAGTGCTGGAAGGGCAGAATATTCTTGACATAGTTAATCAGATCCCACAAAATCATAACCTCAATTATAGTTCCTTGTGAAAGATAGCTTAGATGACTTTCAAGAACAAAAAGCACTGCTAGAATTGATCACCTCTTTAAAAATCAGATGAATTGCCTGTGTTTTTAAATTTATTTTGGAGCAAATGACCTTATTACTAAAAAGGGATAATATTAATCATGCAAAGTTTTCTCTTTATAAGTAAGAAAAAATAGCCATGAAGTTAGATTTTAAACTACTTTCCCATCCCTCAAATATAAAGGAATGCATCCAAACTGACCTTAAGTACAAAAATCTGCCACCTATGTGCATCAGTATAATGAAATATTAGCCCATGTAATAGAAGCAGATTATAGGGATGCTTTCTTCCTTGGGAGACCTCTGTCTCTCTTACTCAAATCATTTTAGTTTGTTTATTTGTTTGCTTCCGACTTGTAGAAATAGAAGAGCTATCAAACCCTCTGAGTACTGTCACAAATGTGCATACCCATAATTTGTCTGCAGACAGGTCAGTTAAATTTCTCATGAATTTATCAAAGTAATTTAATGACATCACATTCATTGACCTATCCAATAAATGCTAGTCTCTGAAAAATTCATTTATTCATGAGACTAGGTTATCTTTTGGTTTTCAAATATTTTCTGACTAAATTGAACTGAATTAAATTATATAATTCATTTAACATCCTATATACTCTGGTCATAATTAATTTTTATCTATAAGAAATATAGATGAAATTACCTCCAGCTCTAACAAGACAGACACTCTTTTCTAAGACTTATCCAGAGCCCTCACTTTGGCTTTTAGGTACCTTGCATGATCAGACTCTTAGCTAACTCCCTAAGTCCACTTTTTGTCTGTGATCTGTGTTTATCAGCATGGTACTGCTTTCTCCCACCAAAAACAGTTTATCTAGATTTTTTTTTGGTACTGGGGATTGAACCCAGGGGCACTCCACCACTGAGCCACATCCCCAGCCCTATTTTGTATTTTATGTAGAGACAGGGTCTCACTGAGTTGCTTAGCACCTAGCTAAATTGCTGAGGATGGCTTTAAACTCGGGATCCTCCTGCCTCAACCTCCCAAGTCCTCGGATTACAGGCGTGCTCCACCGCGCCAGGCTCTATCTAGATTTATAAGTATCTACAAATCTTTTTTTCTTTTAAAGAGTAATGCTAATTTTTATAAAACATAAAATAATTATGGATTCCTAACATGACAATGTTGTATTTTTAATTGCATTTTATTTCGTACACTTGATTTTCAAATAAATGCATTAAATGAAGGAAAAGCAAATAATTATCCCTGAATCAACTGTTTCAGTACTTTCTCTAACTTGGCTACAAAAGTACAAATGCTTTGGGTATTTTTGCAAACTGGCAAGTTATTGAACATGAACCTCAATTTAAAAAATCATACAATCTTTAAACTTTGGTGAGATGGTGTTTTTTATCAATGTCATGATCCCCCCAAAAAAGTAGTTGTTTTCATCTGACAAGATTTTACCAACTTTTTTCTGTACCATTAAATGTGGATGATTTTAGGGGAAAAAAACTCATAAAGCTTATTTTATAAATTAGATTCTAAAATTGTTCAAAAAATCTATGTCTTTGGGGATAGAAAGAAATTACATCACCATAAATTTATATTGTGAAAATTTTTCTCTAGGTTTTAAAAGCCCCTAATCGCATGAACAAAACCCCAAGCTTTCTTCTTTTTATTTATCAAGAAATCATTCTATTTAAAAGGATATGTCATTTTTAACATAATGTGTATCATGATTTATTTCATCCCTGCTGGTGTTTATGCTTACTGAAGATCTACCTGTAATGGAGAATTGAGTTTGAATGTTCTTTATTTCATGCATACATTGTTTTATCTGTTCAATATGTTTTCAGCCAATACAGGATTTAATAATGAGGAAATAATTATCAAAACTATAAGAAAGCTCTTGCAACTTGTAAAATGTGCTTTCTGTTGGACAGAAATAGACAATAAAAAGTAAACAATTTTAAACAAGATAAAAACCTAAGAATGACTAATATGAAGAATGCAAACATGGTGATATTTTTGAGAGTAGCTAATGGTATTGTTATTCTTTAATGTTCCCATCAAAACTCATGCAGAAATGTAGTTCTCATTGTGATATATTACCAGGTTGGAGACTTAATCTGACTACAGTATTTAAAGGTGGATCCATTAGGAGTAACTGAGTTTAAACACTGCAATAAATTTGGGACCCTAATCAAAGGAGACTGTGGCTGGACAAGAGGAGGAGGAAAGACCTGAGTTGGGACGTTCCACCTTGCTGTGTGATGCCCTGTACCATCTTGAAATTTGCAGAGTCCCCACCAGCAGGAGGACCTTGCCAGAGGTAATCACCCACTCTTGAACTTCTCAGATGTTAGAGTCCTGAACAAATAAATGTCTATTCTATATAAATAACTTGGTTGGTGGTATTTAGTTAAAGCAGCTGAAAATGAGCAGAGAATGGTATCTACCTTAGATAGAACTTTCACTTTTTGTAGGATTTGATATTTGATCTGAGATCTAAAATTATAGATACTTCCCACCATGGGCAGATATGATTGTGTAAGGCCTAAGGTAATACAAATAGAGCATTCAAAAATTTGTGTTGGAAAAAGACTGTCAATCAGTGAATCAAGACAGGAAAATAATGTACATCTATTTAAACACAGAACTACTCCTCAATAACCATTAGAAATGGGCCACAAATGTTTTGACGGAAACTTATGTAAATATTATAAACCTCTACTATGCAAAAATAGTAATTGAAAAGCAGAATTGAGAAGTGAGGATGGGAAAATTAAGATCAGCCCCTTTTCCTTTTTCCTTCTTAACAGATGATCCATAAGGTTTAAAAGCAAAGTGCTAGACAGGCACAGTGGAGCATGCCTGCAATCCCAGTGGCTGGGGAGGCTCACACAGGAGGCCCATGAGTTCAAAGCCAGCCTCAGCAACTTAGCGAGGCCCTAAGCAACTCAGTGAGACCCTGTCTCTAAATAAAATACAAAATAGGGCTGGGGATGTGGCTCAGTGGCGGAGTGCCCCTGAGTTCAGTCCCCTGTACCCCAAAACAAAAACAAAACAAAATACTAATTTTAAAAAATGATAAGCTTTCATTAGGAGGAATTTAAGAGTACAAATATCTTCCTTTCATTGAAATATTAATCATGTTTAGCTATTTTTTGCTACATTCTTTCTTGCTCAAGTAATAAAAAGTTGAAAAATTACAGTCAAATTTAAGAACATAATACTATTTTAGAAAACTCTTACCTACACATGTATGCATATATTTATTTATTGTCTACCATTCCCTCTCATTTTCCTACACATGATGATAAATATCCCTAAATGATTGGATTTAGCTATTTAAGGGCACTATTACTAATTTTTTTTTCCAGTGGTGCAATTTTTTAATGAGTACTTACAATTTATATGAAAAATTCATTTTCCTTTTTTTTTTGTCAGTACTGGGAATTGAATCCAGGGACCCTCTGCCACTGATCTAGATCCCTAGTCCTTTTTAGGGATATAGTTTTGATGGTCTTGCTAAATTACTGAGGCTGGCCTCTAACTTGTGATCCTCGTGCCTCAACCTCATGGGTCTCAGATATCACAGGAAGGTGCCACTGTGCCTGGTTTCATTTTACTTTTCAAAGAAATAATTGTTACATTATAAATGTCAAGTTTATGCTAAGACAGTTGTTTAGAATTTAGGGCCTTCCTTCCACTGGAGCTGGGAGAATAAGCCTCATATAAGAGGGATCTTGATGGGTATATGAGGTTCATGTGATAAAAAAACGTTTTACAGGCAAGGGGTCAAGTGCCAGTGTAGATAAGTCAGATTTAAAAGTGTGTTGAAGAACAGGTAGTCATAGTAGTTTCATGTAAAGAGCCAGTGTTTGATTAGGCAGAAAAATGTGAATTGACGTTAACTTTGAATGACTTTATTAGAAAAAAAAAAATCCAGCAAAAAACCAAACAGGGACCAGGGATTCAAGCTCTCCTGAAGGTTATGCCTTTACCAGCGGATGGGAACGCTAATGCTCCTTTATGACCAAATTAAGATCTACAAGGCAGCTTTCAGGAGATGCAGCTCCACTGAATAAAGGAGAAAAACCAATCAGGTAGGGAGGCACTTGGGGGCCACTATCTCGGCAGAGTAGGGCCACATGAGAAGAGAGACCTTGCAAGCCAGTGGGGGAACTGGCACACCTCCAGGGCGAAGACGAGGAGGAGGAACCCAAATCCTGGCTGCTTTGGAACCTGACCTATTCACAGATTTCACCTGGAATATCTTTCCTCCCACAAATGTGAGTCAATTTAAGTTTCTGACACATCATTAAATCCTTAAATGGACTAAGACCTGAGCCTCTAATAGCCGTCTTATATTCTACTTAGAGATGGCATGAGGTTTTGATATATCCCAGGTCTTAATATGCAAAGTGGTTGAAGGGCAAAAGAAGAAGTTTGAGTGGAAAATTTAAGTGCTAAGCCTAACTTTTCTGAACACTGAGGTATTATTCTAACTGAAGAAAGCCAGGAGATACTCCAAGCAATAGCAGCACATACCTAACTCTCATGTGCATGTGTGTCTGAACATGTGTGTCTAACAGCGTTAACCATCCACACTCCAGCTCCACTGTGCTCTTGGAAGACAAATATGAAAGAATTATCAATCATACCCTCAGATCCAAGTCCTTCAGCACCTGGTTTGAGAGTCATGTCTTCTTGTCCCTTGTTTGGAAACAAAGTGGGAAAAAAGAAGAGAAAAATAATATTGATAAAATGAAAATAAATATAGTAAGAGGTAGCAAGACAGAGAAAGAGAGGAAAAATAGAAAGAAGGAGGGACAAAAGGCAGGGGGACAGAATGAGAAATAGAGATTAATTCCAATTACCCCAGTATTTAGTGCTTTTGAACTCACCCTCCAGCTTTTTTCCTGAATCCTGTGCCATCTAATAAGACACCACTTTGGAAATGTGGCATCAAAACATTACCATGTATTTGAAAAGGATTGCACAGCACCTGCAGGAAATGGTAATGAATCAAAATTTAATGCTTCACTCGGATTCCAGTAATCCAAATGCAAATGGTGTGAAATGAAGACAGACAGGATGCCACTTAGGGTAGTTTGTGAAATGGGAGAGAAACCCCAATGAGTCTAAAGTACCTCCATGTTTCATCTCTTGATTTTAGAGTAAAAACTATGATTGGCGTGGCTGTCTGAACCAGTTTCAGACCTAGGTTACCTTGTAAATCACATGTATTTAGTGATTAAAGGAAGACATTTCTTAATTATTCACAAAATGTCTTTCCTACTCCTGAAATGTCTGTTCCTACTTCTATAGGTTGTTATTCATTTTTAAATTCTGCATGAAATAAAGTTGATATAGACCTTCTGAAAAGTTAGTTGAGTGATCCCAAACCTTGAGGAATTTTGTTCTTATATCTTGACCTCAGGATGATTGTGGGGACATAGACCATCACAGGAAATCCAGAGGGACCCCAGGGAATGGAGCAGATCTTCTGTCAGATCAAAGCCTCAGGACAGCAGGTTGACTTCCCAGCTCAGCCTGCAGCCCCGGAAAACCCTTCCTAGAGACCTCCCCACCCACAGAGTCTCTTAGGTCCACCCGGTTACATTTGCCAACACGAGTCTCTAGGCAGAGAACCATGCAATGAAGGTGTGCCAAGCATTGGGGATTGTGTTTTTTGAATTCTCAGTGTTAAATATTCACCCATGACAAGTGTTTCTAACTAAAGCTGTTTCTGCCAACACACATTCCAAACCCGAGGCAGGCTGCCTAGTTTCAAACATTAGCAAGTGTTTAAAGGGATAAATTAAAGGCATAGTAGTGTCTGAGTGAGAAGTTTATCCACATTTGGGAACCATTGCAGAAAGAAGCTGATTACAGAAAAAGTGAGCATCCCCCTGATGCTTTGCATAGGTCCCCCCCCAGGGAGGCACCGAGGACTTCCTACCATTGCTCAGGTTTTTACTCTCAGGGATAGGAACGAAGGTGATGGAGTGGTCTACCTTCTCATATGACTCCATTCTGGTGTCTTCTCTGTATTCACCTGTCATTGTCTAGATGCCGAGGTGACACTCAGCATTCTATACTGGACAACTGCAAGCAGTCTGTCAATCGTGTCATTTGTTTATTCCAGTACCACTCTCTCATGATGTATTGTTGATACCCTGTTACTCAGAGGAGGCTTGCAGGACCAGTGCCATAGTTATCTCCTAGTGGCTTGCTGAATTTGTAGAAATTAAGGATTCACTCCAGATCCGCCCCAATGAGTTATAAAAACAGAGCAAGATTCCAAGTTGCTGCTAAGAAGCATTGATATTTAAAAAATAGTGCTCCCCATTACCTCTCAATGGATATTTCTAAAACATGAAATTAACCACAGATTAATGTCAATCACTCCAATTCCACCACTTACCCAAAGCAAAGTCCACACTCTATAAAATGGTCTCTGGTCTTTCTAGTGAACCTCATCTTCCACCAGCCACCTCAATATCCAATCTGCACTTGGAATAATTAGCCTCTTCTCATTCCTTCAACACATCAAGTTTGCATTGTTTTTGTCACTTTAAAAACTCACCTCCAAGCTCAACGTTTCCAATCAAACCACATAGTAAAGATTGTGAGTGACCTAGAAATTGATGTTCATCACCAATTGTTCCAATCCAGTTCCGAGTTCACTCAATGACTAGCTGGTTAACCCTGTGTTCACTCCTTGATCCTACCTTCCTTCATCCCTCCACTTTCTTCTTTGCAACTTCAAGTTGGCAAACCCATGGACTGACATTTGTTAATCGTGAGTTCTAGTTTCTGGTGTATTATCTGTCCTTTGCTCCCTCACCTGACCTTAACCACATGCCTGCTTATTCATTTTTCTTGCCTTGGGATCAGAATTTACTTTTGTGAATCCTCCACTGGACAGAGTCGACTGGTCATGGTTACTGTGCTATGCTCTGCTCTTAGTGTGCTCTAAGGCCAGATCTCAGGGAAGAAGTCAAAGGCCTTCTCAGGAAGGAGCAAGACACTGACAACTCTTGGCTTTATTGGTAAAGCTTTACAAGGGGTACTAATTGCTTGGAGGGTGTGAATGAGCTGATAGGAACAGAGGCCTGAACTTATTATCCAAAAAGTAATATCCTTGCTTCCAGAAAAAAAAATGGTGCTCCATTCCACAAGAAGTCCAAATCCTTCTTTCCATGGTATTCTGCCATAGGTTTTCGCCTACACTTAGAAAGTCTTATGGGTGCTCAGACCTCGTACTTATGAGGTGAAATAAACTGTATTACTTATGCAAAGACAAAATTCATTACCGAGTAACATTGACTTTAATTAAGTTAGAATCAGAATGGGATGTGAACCAGGAAATTTGGCAAATGTGAAAGATATGTTCCATTAGTCAGTGTACTAATGATCAATCTAGCTCAGGACCAAACCAACACAGATGATTTCTTACGTTCAGCATAGATGCTTCTGCACATATAATACCATTGTGTAAATTAGAAACAAAATTAAAAAGAGAAGTATTTTTGGATATATATCCCATAATTTATTTATCCATTCACTCACTGAAGGAGACTTAGATTGATTCCATGTCTTGGCAGTTGTGAAGAGGGCTATAATAAATATAGGAATGCAGCCATCTCCATACTGATTTTGTTCCTCTTGGATAAATTACCCAGTAGTGATGGCACAATTTGTTTTTAAAAAACCTCCATATTGTTTCCCATACTGGGTGTGCTGATTTACATTCCCACCAACAGTGACCTGCCAAAGGGTTTCCTTTTCTCCACATCTTTGCCAGTAGTTGCTGTCTTTCGGTTTTTTGATAGTACACATTCTACCACCTAAGAGATATCTCACTGTGGTTTGGATTTATAATTCCCAGATGACTGGTGATGGTGAATGTTTTTCTCATATACTTGATGGCTAATTTTCTTCTTCTGACATATGTTTATTCCATTCCTTTGTCCCTGTGTAAATCATATAATTTGCATGTTTTTCCTCAATGAATGCTTTGAGTTTCTCCTGTAGTCTAGATATCAACTCCTTTTCCAAGCACTATTTGTACTTTCTCCTATTTTGTGGGATGTCCTCTCCTTATGCTGATTTGATATAATTTAATTTGTCTACATTGCTTTTGTTGCTATGCTTTCATGTTCTTATCCAGACAACCTCTGCCAAGATGAATGTCCTAAACAACCTTCCCAAATTTCTCTTCCAGTGGTTTTATAGTTTCAAGTCTTATATGTAAGTCTTTCATTTGCTTGGAATCACTTTTTTATGTAGAGATCTAGTTTTAGTTTTCTGCATATGGTCACTCAATTTTTCTAGGACCACATAGTCAGTCATTTTTGACTTCATGAATGAACTTAGAGGATTTTATATAATGTGCATAGGACAGGTTTAGAAAGACAAATACTACGTTATGTCACTCACTTATAGAATCTTAATGGAGTTGGAATCATAGGTATACACCATAGTGTTGTGTTTGCCTGAGTCTGGGGAGAGTGTGAAGAAGAGAATACTGGTTAGGGTTTGGTCAGTTGGTACAAAATGGCAGCTAGATTGAAAGAACAAATTTGGATTCTTCAGGAGAGTAGAATAACAGTAGTTAACAATGTTGTGGCCCGTCTTTCAAAATAACTAGAAGATTCTGAATGTTCCCACCAGAACAATATGATAAATTTCTGGGGAGAAAAAAAAATGCTAAATACCATGATGCATTCATTATGTAATGCATTCATGTCAGAAAATATCACACTGTCCCCCACATGTGTGTACAGTTGTTATGAGTCGATCAAAAGCAAGATGAAACGTTAAAAGAGTTTTCATTATTTATCTGAAATTCAAATCTATAGCAAACAAAAAATATGAAAACAAAAAATGCCCAATATTTCTTAAGGTATCTTATTTCCATCTGCTGGAAAATTCACTGGATACATCATTCTGGTCTCCCATTGCTGTCCTGATAAATTATCAGAAACCTAGCAGCTTGATCCAGCAAGCCTTACTAGTTCACAACTGTGTTGTTCAAAGGTGTGTCCCCAGAGTAGCTTGGCTAATTTCTCTGCTCTTGGTCTCATAGTGCAAGTATCAAGGAGTCATGTAGCAGAGCTCTTGTCTGGAGCCTGTAGAAAGAATCTTTTTCCAACCTCATTCCATTTGTTGGAGGAATCAAGTTTCTCATGGTTGTTGAACTGAGATCCTTATTTTCTGTGGTTTCTATCAACTGTCCCACCTTATTTTCTAGGTTCCTCTCTTTACTTCTTGCATGAGGACCAGTGCAACTCAGACCCAGGAACCACACGCATAGTTGATCTTTCTCTTGCTTGGAGAAAGACTTCCCTTTCTGTTGCACCTTCTTTGCCCATTCCTTATCACACTTCTATGATTACAGTTAAATACATTCCTCTGCTTTTAAGGTTTCTCACAAGTAGTCTAAGATCGTCAGGATAATCCAGAAAGTTCCCTGATTTTAAGGTCTATAAATCCAGAAAGTTCCCTGATTTTAAGGTCTTTATTTTATCTGCAAGTTTCACTTGGCATGTAACATAAGATTCTCAGTTTCCAGATGTCATGGGCATCTTTGGGAGATGGAAGTTTGCCTACCACATTTCTTGTCCTATTACAACAAAAAACAGAGTGTCAGAAAATTTTGGAATAACTAAATAATTATATAATACCTATGAAATAAAGGAAGACTCCTTAGACATTACGTACTCATTAAGTTGAGCCTTATGTACAGCCCAACTCCGCACATCAGCCGTAAACTCCAGGCAATTCAACAAAGTCTTGGATTCACCCCTGAAGCTAAGAGGTTTGGGGACCCAATGCCACCTAGACTTATGTAATTATCTTCTACTCTCATGCCATTTCCCAACATAACTTGGCAAATCACAGAGCTAATAAATGACAGAGCTAATATTTGAACTCAAGAAGCTTTCTTTTCACAATGCCAAACCATTTGACTCTGCCCTATGGCATTAATAGTGTTTCTTCTTTTCTTTTAGATGAAATAATGATCAACAGCGAAGTAATAATAATGTCAGCTTTCCAAGGGTTTTTTGTACAAAGGATTAGTATTCATAGAGGTATGGTAGATAAAATAATGCTTTATGAAAAATCCATCAGGAAACTAATGATTAAGTCAGATGACATCATTTTCCCAGAGCTTAACAGTAGATTTTGCTCTTCACACTCCTTCTAATTGAATGGCATGTTTCTGTTACATGATGCTTAGGACACCAAAACATGAGGTGAACAATCCCGACAAATGCAATCATTAGACATCAGAAATCCGTAGCTTCATCCAGCATGGCACAAACTCAATAACACAAACACACCAATTTCTTTATTGCACACATGTGCAAGGCACCAATTCTAGACCATTTATTCTTCCCTGAATTGAGGTTATACCCAAACTATATGTAAGTTTTCTAGAACAGAGGACTATCCTTTTTATGCATATTCAGAACGATGCTTCCAAGGAGATCATAAGCATTTTTCTTTTGTTTAGAATAAATCTGAGCAAAAGGGAGAACATAATAAATGATGTTATCCATTTACTTTTTTATAACTGGAATTATATTGTCCCAATTATAAGAGAGAAGAAATTAGATGAATTACAATGAATGGTCATCAACGGTGAGCAATGAATAGTTTGGGTTTTCCATTTTTTCACATATTTAAAGAATCTGCTTGTTCATGCCAGACAGTACCTATAAACATTGAATTTTTAGAACTTTTAGCTCATCGATATGCCATATTAGTGTACAAATAGAAAAAAATAATTTCAAAATCTACTGAGCCCTTATACATTTTTTCCTTTCCATAAATTTTTTAGGAAAACGTATAGTAGTTAATGGAGAATTAAACTAATGGAAAGGATGTGCATTTATTGACCTGCTAAAGGCCAGATAGAAAGCCACATTCCCTGCAGAGCTTCTTGAACTGCACCTTCCCACTCTTGTGTTGCCCCAAACATACAGCTTTTCCCCTCCAGATGCCTGTCATTTATATACACTGTTCTCAAGTCCTATTAGTGAAAAGAAATGTAGAGAGAATAAGCAATAAATAAGAAAATGGAAGAATGGGAAGCTATAGAAGAGAAAAATTATCTTCACCTACTAGGTTTTGTGAATTTTTAGTGAAGCCCTGAAGTGTATCTTGATTTAGCACACAGCCTATCAGAGAGCAGGAATCCAGAAGCTCAGTGAAGGCAGCAGTGAATATTTGAGTCCTTTCTGTTATCTTTCACTTTGAGAAGCAAAATGACTTCACAACAGTCATTTGTAAGAAGTATTCTGAGTGGCCAAAACTCAGTGATGACTGCCCATTCATGGGTTGGTGTCATGGATGACAATGGTGGATAAGAAGTCATCTATTCCTGTAAATTAAGCATGAGCACATGCTTAATTAAACAAACACACAAATATCTAGTGGTGCAGGGACCAGAATTCAGGTGTTTGGAAATCATTAAGTTTCTCAACAATACTGCCTTGTTTTGTCACTGAAATTGGAGGAAATATTTTCAGAAGTCAAGCAATGGTGTCTAGATGATCTAACACTTCCAAATAATTTTTATTTACTTAATTTTTAATATATTTTTTCTTAAAATTAACACCTCTGTAAACCCTGGAGACAAGAGAAACAATAATGTATTAGCTCCAGGAAACGGCATTCTGCAACACCTCAGGTGTTTGCTTCAGCTGCCAGTGCATATGTTCTTGAAAGCTGATGGAGAGTTCTGTCTCGCCTGCAATGCTCTAAGGATCCAACAACCTGAGAAACAGAAGAGTCAGAGGTGTTTTACATTGCAATAAGTTTGTTGTCAACTTTTTCATACTGCAAACACCTGTTAAAACTTAGAAAGAGAAACAAGGCACCTTGTATGTCATAAAAATCAAGTTGATTTGCATTCTTCTTACTTACTGCAAGGAAACCTTAAAGGCCCTTTGGTAGTGAATATCACATTCGAGAAATGTTCTTGTTTAGTTTAACGTTCATCCCCTTGATTAGATCAATCTTCACAAGATGTTTTTAAATCAGTTCTTGTAGTTTAAAAAGCACTCTTTAAAAATTCCAGCATTATTTAAATAGTGATTTTATTAAGCTGAACTATCCTAAAATTTGACATTGTAGTGCATGAATTAGCAACACTATGGAACATGATTTACGAAGGAAATAGGGAAATGTTGCATTGAACAAACTTATGTTTCCTAGTGTCTATCCTATTAGGCAATGATGTAATTTGTAATTAATATGTAGTTTGGTAAAAGCTCTTTTATTGTTTAATACAATCAACAGTCATTTAGAGAATTCCTGTCATTTATTTAGTTTTGGGGCAGTATATTTTATTGAATTTTTTTACTAATTGCATATTACTTCAGATTTAATGCCTTAGCATTGTGGGGTTTTTGTTTGTTTGTTTTGCTATTTGGACTTTCTTTTTATTAGCACTTTTTATTCATGCAAAAGACAGAGAATTCCTTTTATAACCTTCTCTATGTTTGAGGAATTAAGTATATCAGAACAAAAGAGAAAGTTGGCATTTATCCCATGTGGTAGAAAGGGACAATACTCAAAGAAAACAAACACTAATGAAATGTTAGGAAGGAAGGACACAGCATGAAACTATACAGACGCTCTGAGAGGAAAAGTGCTGTGGGCTACCTCACACAGAATGTTCAAGGGGGCTTCTCTTTGACAAGGTTATATTCCATAAAAGAAATTTAGAATAAGAAGTGACTGGTAATAAAAAGAAATTGGGAAAGAGTATCTTAATCCCAAAGAATAAGGAAAAGATGTTACATTGCATAAGTAAATTATGCTTCTGATGAGCATTTTCTGATTTATCCAAGCATATCTGTGAAATCTCTAGAAACCCACCTGCATCCCCCTCACACCCATACATGCAACTTATGATTACATATGTGACCACAAGAGCTTGGAAAATATTGTAGAGACATGTTCTTTGGCAGATTAAAGAGCCGAAGACATTTTGGAAGGAAACAAGCCTTCATGTTCACCAACTTTTCCAAAATTTCTTTGGCTGTGCAGTTTCCCCATCATTTTTTAATATTTTCACAGTTTAAGATCTGAGATAAGGGTCCTCAGAGCAGTCAGAGTAGAGATTCGGAAAGAAATCATGGGGAAGGTCATTTCAAAATAAGAAAAACTAACTAAACAGGATGAACCAGCTAAATCACATCACTGACTAATTGTGAAAGCAGAACAAAATGCGAAGGAAGCAGGGGGGCCAGAGAAATTCCCTGAATTGACTAGAAAAGAAACTTGGGAATAATGAAATACTTGGGAATTAATCTAACAAAAGAGGTGAAAGACCTCTACGATGAAAACTACAGAATGCTAAAGAAAGAAATTGAAGAAAACCTTAGAAAATGGAAAGATCTCTCATGTTCTTGGATAGGCAGAATTAATACTGTCTGAATGGCCATTCTACCAAAGGCGCTACACAGGTTCAATGCAATTCCAATTAAAATTCCAATGACATTCTTCATAGAAATAGAAAAGGCAATCATGAACTTCACCTGAAAGCATAGGAGACTTTGAATAGCCAAAACAATCCTGAGCAGAAAGAGTGAAGCAAGAGGTATCACAATACCAGGCCTTAAACTATACTTCCGAGCAATAGTAACAAAAGCAACACGGTACCGGCACCAAAATAGACAGGCAGACCGATGGTGCAGAATAGAAGACACAGAGACAAACCCACATAAGCACAGTTATCTCATACTAGACAAAGGTGCCAAAAACATGCAGGGGAGAAAAGATAGCCTATTCCACAAATGGCGCTGGGAAAACTGGAAATTCATATGTAGTCAAATGAAATTAAACCTCTATCTTTCACCCTGCACAAAACTCAACTCAAAATGGATCAAGGAACTAGGAATTAGACCAGAGACCCTGAACCAAATAGAAAACAAAGTAAGTCCAAATCTTCATCAAGTTGGCTTAGGATCAGATTTCCTTAACAAGACTTCCCAAGCATAAGAAATCAAAGTAAGAATCAATAAATGGGATGGACTCAAACTAAAAAACTTTTTCTCAGCAAAGGATACAATCAATAATGTGAAAAGAGAGCCTACACAGTGGGAGAAAATCTTTTCCACACACACTTCAGATAGAGCACTAATCTCCAAAATTTATAAAGAACTTACGAAACTTTACACCAAAAATACAAAGAACCCAATCAATAAATGGGCCAAGGAACTGGACAGAAACTTCATAGAAGAAGATGAACAGGTGATCAATAAATACATGAAAAAAGTGTTCAACATCTCTAGCAATTAGAAAAATGCAAATTAAAACAGCTCTTAGATTTCATCTTACTCCAATTAGAACGGCTATTATCAACAACACAAGCAATAATAGATATTGGCATGGTTGTGGGGAAAAAGGCACACTTTTACATTGCTGATTGAGTTGCAAAATGGTACAGCCAGTCTGGAAAGCAGTGTGGAGATTCCTCAAACAATTTGGAATGGATCCACCAATTGACCCAGCTATCCCACTCCTCGATTTATAACCAAATGAATCAAAATGCAGTCTGTAAAAATAAAAAATAAATAAATAAATGAAATTAAAAAAAGAAACGATCAACCATTTCAAAGCCCCAATGACAGCTAGCCACCAATCTGAAGAGGCAGCAGGGCGTTCTCTAAGGAAGCCCTTAGAAGAGAGTATGCCACAGGACTCAGATGGCAACCCTGCTCCCCCCATGAGCACTGTGCTGGGAGTTCTGTGCTTTCCCTGCTCTTAAGACATGTTCCTGCTTGCTTTCCCTTGGCATTGGTGGTGTTCACTCTACAACTGCACGAGACATGGATCTGATCCAATTTCTGCCGGTAACACATCCATGGAAATGGAGGAAGAAAGTTAGTGTAAGTCCCTGGTCACCATCGCTGTCATCGTCACCACTCTGGCTGTGTGAATGCTCCTGTGCCTCTTGAAGGCAACACAGGGAGATGTGAATAAAAACAGACCAAGTCCATTGCTTCATGGCCAATCAGGTGCTGTCACTGCCCTGCTGAGGCCTGTGGGCTTTGTTTTCGGGTTTGTTCTCACTGATCCACACCTCCCCAGTGAAGCACCGGTTACTTCACTTCTCTCTCCTTTCCTAGAGGATTGCAACCACCCCCCAATGCTTACTTCCATTTTTTTTTCTTTTTAAAATTTTTTTTTTTTATTTTTATTTTTATTTTTATTTTTAAAGACTTCATTTTGATTCATTGTACACATATGGGGTACAAATTTTCATTTCTATGGTTGTGCATGATGTACATTCATATTATTATTATTAATCATACATGTACATAGGGTAATGAGGTCTGTCTCATTCTATCATTTTTCATACCCCCAGCCCCTCCCCCTCTTATTTCCTTCTACATAATCTAAAGTTCCTCCATTCTTCTCTCATCCCCCCACCACCAACCACATTTTATATTGTCATCCACTTATCAGGAGAAACATTCAGACTTTGTTTTTTGGGGATTCGTTTATTTCACTTAACATGATGATCTCCAATTCCATCCTTTTGTCTGCAAATGCCATAATATTATTCTTCTTTATGGCTGAGTAGTATAGTATTCCACTGTATCCTCTACCAGCTTCCAGAGTCATCTTTTTAACCATGCTGATTTAACCAATAATTTTCTTTCTTTGAAACTGAAGCTTGAGATGAAACTAGATTCCCCCTGTCTGTTGGAGGATGGGGTTTGCGCAGGCCTCAGGCCTCACCAATTTCCTTCTGGGTTCTTGTCTTACTGATGTGAAGAATAAATTTCATGGACAATAACAGAAAGCAAGAGTAAAGGGAGTAGGATTTATTCACGTGGAAAGAGAAGAGTTAAAACTCTGGTAATGTGGGAAGGGGTCTGATAGAAGAATTTCTTTATATTTTTATAAACCTAAGGGCTTATGTAGTTTGGAGTAATGATCATTGACTAAAATCTAAGTTAAATAGCACTAGAAAAATAAGGAATAGAAGAAGTATCAGTGAAGTAGATAAAGGGAATAAAGGGAATGGAGGAAGAATGGGATGGGGAAAGACAGTGGAATAAATCTGACCTAACTTTCCTATGTTCATATACGAATATCCCACAGTGAATCTCACCATCATGTACATCACAAGATAGTAATTAAAAAAAAAAGCTATTAGTAAATAGCAGAAAGATCAGTAGAGTAGAGAGAAGGGATCAGGGGAGGATGAGAGGAGGGAAAGGGAAAGTAGTATGGACTGAATTAGAACAAATTATATTCCATGCTTTTATAACTGTGTCAAATGAATTCTATTGCTGGGCATAACTAAGAAGAGCCAATAAAAAGATGTTGAGGTTCTTGGGCTGTGTCCAAGAACTAAAAACTCAAATGATAAAGAGGCTTTGAGTTTGAATCCTCCCTGTAACTCACACTTGGGTTCACCCCACCTTTCATTTTTCAACCTTTTGCAACAAAGGAGTTGCCTGGAATGTTTCCATAGGTTGGTGCAGTCTTTTACATATGAGAGACTGAGAGACCTAATTGGGGCCCATTACTCTGATTGTCTGCAATCTATGTATTGACCATCTCCTCCTACTCATTGTCACCTATTGCAAATCCTCATTCTTTATCATTTCACATGTGCCTGCATGAGCCTGTGGGACACACCTCTCCTCAACCAGGACCCTGAGCTCCAGGAACTTTGGGCACATCTTGCTCTTCCTGAGCTTCTCCCTCTGCTTGGAATATACTTGAGGTCAGTTTTCCCTACCATTTCCCTAATATAGCTAATCCCCCCTGATCTATCACAATTATCAACAGCTACAGCAGCAGCATTAGTATGTGCATCGGTGGGTCATGTAAGGGATCCACAGGTGTGGTGCAGTGAACTGATTACAAAGCAAGCTCTAGTTTCAGACTCCCTTTGCTCAAATCACAAATTGGTTTTACCTAACTCCCATTTACCCATGATTCTTGATTTGCATTAGGGGATATAGCATATTTTCTACATTTAGATGCGTTTCATTAAATGGATAAAATAACCAAGCAAAAATTTAGAAGAGTACTTGGCATGTATTGGCATGCATTAAGTAATTACTATTATTTTGCTACCTTCTTCATATGTTTTATTCTGTTTCATCCAATCATAGGCCTGAAATTGATTGATCTTTGCAAATGAGGATGTTTGATACTTTTCCAAATATTATAGGGAATATGTGGCAGATAGAGCTAGGTTAAGAATCTGAATCTAACTAATATCCAAACTTGTTCCTTTAATTTCTTTATTGTCCCTGAGATAACTTTCAGTTTTAAGGTATTTCCTGCAGAAAATTCTTTCTAATGTGTTTGTCTTCTTGACTTTTAAAAGCTGTGACCATAGCCTATTATTCACTGCATCACTAGATACTGAAATACAATTATCTGATTGTGTGACTGTGTCCATCAAGGATATTTTAGTCTTGAGAGTAAAAGCAATGATTTTTTTTCTTTTTTGTTCTCTCCTCACATAATAAAGTTCACTTGTAGTAAGCAGTCAATTTACTATAAAAATTAATGAATGGATGACAGGTTTGATGAATTAATGGATGGCAGTCAATAAAGTTAACCGGGGTCAGCCTTCAGGGTAAGTGAGGAGTTTACTCAGGTGTGTGTGTGTGTGTGTGTGTGTGTGTGTGTCTTAGTGTGTGTGTGTCTTTGTGTGTCTTAGTGTGTGTGTGTGTGTGTGTGTGTGATTTGAACTAAGCATAACTAGCTTTCTATAACAAATGTTTTCCTTTCAAGTTGATTTATGAAATGTTAGTTATTACAGAAAACATTTATTTTTACATGAGCTTGTATTCAACTTCATTACATCAATATAAAAATTACCCCTAACATTCTCTAGAGGTTCACAGTTGAAACAGGATTTCCATCATATCAAATGATAATTTCCTGAACAAACTCAGGCATTTTTAAAAGAAGGCTAATTAAGTATTTTTTTTATTTTTAACCTACTTCACCTACTCTAAATAATAATCTTTTGTAACCCTGACAGTACTCTGAACATTAACAAGCTTGAAGGAAAGAGTGGAAAAATGTAATACTTTTATAAATTAAAAATATATCTCTCAGCATAGTTTTTCTAATTATATTCAGCCTTCTTATAAAATAACATGCTCCACAAATACTACCAGTTACATCCTATAAATTGGCTGCACATGTTTTCCTCTGAACACGATTGTCATCAGTTCTATTTCTTTGCCTACATCCACTTGCTTATTATGAAAATTAATTTCTCAAATTTCAACCAGCAGCATATTCAGTAAAATGATTCAGTAATGTTAGTTTCCTTCCTTTATTTCTGACCTTCATAATGTTAAAAATTCCCTATGTTGGTCAGTTTTCAATGAATTGTTGATGCTTAATTAATACAGACATTCAAAAATGCCATAAAACAATGGAAGTCTGCAGAAGTACCATATTAATTCATTTACTTGCCCAGTAAAACATCTTTTCTGATCAATATTTCATGTAAGACAAGGAGCATTTGGCAGAGATGTAACACCCTAAGTGGCTGCCATTGTCAAGGGCCTTAGATAAATCTGAGACTTCCTTAATGAACATAAATAAGTTATGGCATGTGCTCTTGATTTCTTTCAGGCCTTTCCTTCCATGATAATAACATTATTTCATTAAGCAGAATAATGATTTTGAATACTTGGTACCTAATTGAGTGCAATAATTCTTTTAGGTATACAGCTTATCAGTTACATATTATCATGGATAATACAGATATTCATGAGATCAATTTCTGCAATGAAATAATGTATGTCCTTTAATCCAGGAAATAGGTATGTCAGTTACAACACTCAGATCATATATCATGTAAATTGTCAATAATTATGCACAAAATGTTTATCATATTTATATAGATAAAGGTAGAATTGAGAAAATATTTCTCAACATAGCATGTGCAGCATGCTATACAACAGTGAGAATTAATGATCTACCATTAGACATAGCAAAATGCATCTCAAGTAAGCAGCAGAGCATCTAGGCACCATTGTTAGAACATGCAAGCTTTCTGTTATGGCTTGAGACCTAAATATCCCTCAAAGTTTCATGTGTCGAAGGCTTGGTCCCCAGTGCAACAACATTCAGAGCTGGGGCTTTTGGGAAGAGATTGGATAATGAAGGCTCAATCTACCATCAATGGATCAACTGTTGATGGATACATAGCTGAAAGGACTCCTATGAGGCACTGCACACTAGGAGGCAGCTTCTAATAGAAGGAAGTGAGTTCTGGGGATGATACCTTATCCCTTGGGATGCCCCTGCCCCCTGTTTTCTGGACTCTGTGAGGTAAGCACATGCTGTCTGCCACCAAGTTCTCCATCAATGAAGCTGAGAAATTGTAGAATCAAGTGATCATGGACTAAAACTGTGAATCAAATATAACTATTTTCTCCTTTTAATTAAATTTTCTCAGATAATTTGTCCTAGCAATAAGAAACTAACATGTCATTTAAAATAGGAAAAAATGTATCTTTGGTACTAGAAATAACCATAGTGCTTGCTTCTGAGAGGGAAAAGACTTCAAGGAGCCAGGAAGCACTGTGGGTTACTGGAATGCTGCTCCTTGACCTGAATGCTGAACAGGTATGCACACTTACAGAAAACTTATAGAACTGTAGGTTTCTTTGCACTCTATGCATGCATACTATATTTTAAAAAATGTATTACAGTACATATGACTAGCTCAAAAAAAGATGTATCAGTTAATTCAGATGTTTATAAGATCAAAAAATATCTTACAAATTAAGAGAAGCAATGTAAATTTATATAATCATTAATCTCCTTTGTCTTTCCTCTTGCAGAAAACTTTGTTTCATATCATCTCTTCTGGACTTTCGAGATATACAGTACATTATTGTTACATATATCACACCTACTTGTGGATTAGCATAGCATAACTTCTAAATTCTGCCTAACTGCAATTTAGCCCTCGTTGATTACCTTTTCCCTCCTCCCAAATCTCCCCATCCTCTGGGTACCGCCATTCCATTTGGATGAAAATGATTGAAGATATAGGTATGTTTGCGCCATCTAAAAATTGTACAAGGTATACACATGTCAAAACATAACATGGTTCCCCACTACTGTGTATAACTTTTGTTTTTATGTGCCTGCTTAAAATTAAATTAATTAATTGAGATAGTAAGGAAGAGAAAAATGATGTTTCAAATGTGTTAGAAACAAAACAAAATTAGAAACAAAAGAAAAATAGTCACTCATTGTAAGATAGGAAATAAACTGAGTCAAATATGTGGAAATTAAGAAACATATTTCAGTATTTTGCTTCTTCAACTCCAAGTACAAAGCAAAAATTGTTTGTCCTCATATTATTATGCTGAACTGCAGGGATATGAGAGAGATGTCTTTCTCATGTTCCACCCAATTGACTTCCAGATTAGTAGATTGACCTCATTTTATTAGAAAACAAATCTTTTTATGGTGCATTAATTTTTATATTTTGTGAGTTCACATATGATTTCTAATTAATTCCTCATAAATGCACTGACCTACTTTTTATGAAATGACATATATTTTACTGTGTTTACTCAGTAGTATTTTTACAAAGTATGATCTAAAAAACAGTGATATTTCACTGAATTTACTTTTTAAGGCTTTGCAAGTAAAATTTTTATTTGAAATAATTCTTCTTTGTTTATCTAATAGAGAATTAAATAAGCTTATTTTACATTTAAATATTGACTAAACAGTAAATAGCCAAACTAATACCTTTTTTCTTGTAGAATGAAGAAAATAAACATAAAATACATACACATAAGTCTGTTATCCACATATTTTACATATACATTTTGTATTAAGAACTAGGTAAGAATAAGATAATCAGAGATGGTATTATATATAAACCATATGATGCTTGTGATTCAATTTCTAGAAAGGCCTGTTTCTAAATAATTTGCTTTGCAGACATTCAGAAGGAAGAGTTAAATAAGCTCAAAACTGCTCTCCACTTTAGTGGACACACAGTCAAGTTAACGTTGGTGAAACCAAGTTCTTCCATTTCTTTAGTTTCCATTTTGAAAGCATTGGTTTTATTTAATGTAGTTGTAATTGCCCATTGCAATCTCATGGTCGTTTTATCATAGACTCACCCTTCTGTTTGTAGCAGTGACCATGGCCCAGAATATTTTGAACTGATTATTCAATCAAAATGCTGCTAAAGTCAAGAAATCACAAAAACTCTACAGGGGTCTCAAACGTTTTATTTTAACTCAACACTTATCTGTGTTTATTAAATAATACGTCAGTATTTTGCTAAAATAAGGACCTGTTTCTTAGTGATGCTACTGCTGATTAACATTCTGACTCATCTCTCAAGCATGGAACACCCATAGTTTATCATCTATAATTCTAGTTTTGGTTTCTTTAAAGTGTTATGTAAGTGTGTGCAATTTGCCCTTCAAAAGTTGTGTGTCACAAGTAGTTTAACAATTTTAAAATCAGTGTCATGGTTTATTGTGAATTTGTAAACGATGTAGCCTTTCAAAAAGGAACACTTAATCTTTTTTTTAGTAATCACAATTACAAGAATGGCTGACATAAACAAGTTAGAGTACAAATAGGACTAACTCTCCGTAACCATCCAACTCAAATGCAGACAGGAGAGGTCACCAGCATGTTTGAGAGTGACCTCTGAACCCTAGAGCAGCTGTTCAAAGCCTCGTTCCACATCCTTTGCAGAAGAAATGGAGGAGCAGGTCAATCCAGTGAATCATTCATACTGAGGTCAGGTAGGACAAGTTGCCCCTAAACAATTCATTTCCGTTACTTTATAAAATCTTTCTGTCAACTCCCTTGCCTGACAGGTCTGTGGGTGATAAGCAATGGTGGAAAATTGAGAATCACCTTGAGAGTCAAGTCCATCTTCACCAATAGAGCCAGTCATCTCAGGGTTTGGTTGATTCTCCCACTGCACACAGCAGTGAGAGAATCATGGCCAGTCCTGAATAACTCTAAGGAGGCACTGCCAAGAGATCAGGGTGGTCTGGAACACACACTTCCTGCAGAAGAAAACCTCTACTCTCCTCCTTGTTTTGCCCTTCATGCTTCTTCGAATAACAATTTAGAAGGCAGATGTTCAGGAATGTAGTCACATGACATTCTAAGGAAAACACTATCACCAGGTAATACTGCCTGGTAATTTAAAAAAAATACTGAAACAACAGCAATGGTGAAAGCAACACCAAAAACTACAAACATTTTTTAAAGTATTTATGTGTTGGAAATATTCTAATTGGTCTAAGACCAGAGAGATGGAAATAAATGACAGTATTGCTACATACTGGCACTCTAGAGATACAACCTGGTAAGATAGTAGGTATTCTAAATTAAAGAGTAGAAGCAATATCCAGAGATCTCAATGTGTAGAGCACAGTTCCAACAGGATTCTGTTCAAATCTATGTGATGACTTCTTTCACCTTATAATTAATTGTTAGGTATTCCTTCTCACCAGCTGGAAAAGAATTTCTTGATAAACAAAACTCTTTTTTCTGAGTGTATTTCTTCAGTATATGCGTAAATGCATAATAGGTGCTGGTTTACATAAAGAATAAATTAATTCATGGTTAGCTTATCAAGGCATTGTTGCAGATAGATAGTAAAAAACACTATTTATGATCTAGAAAGCAAGAGCTTTGTCCTGATATCTAAAGATGAATTAAGGATAGAACAATATCTGTTGAAAGCTTAGTAATGCTATTGTAACTTTCTAAGACTTTCCTAAAAAGATGAACAATTTATGTGAAAAAATTCATTGCAGGCTTGAAGAAAATTCACATTATAATGAATTTTAAAATTACATGTATATAAAGATTCACGCAAAGCACTCTTGTTATCCGCTTATAAAGTAACAAAACCAAAATAATGTTTAAAATACAAATAAAATATAAAGTTAATTAAATGCATTAACAATATGGTGTTCAAAATCATAATTTTAAAAAAATTTAAATAAATTGGTTTGATAAGAGCATTCAAGTTATTAGTTCAATTGACCATTAATGTGATTATCTGTGATTTTTTACAATTTAATCACAAATAATCTTTTTTGTTTTATATATATGCACCTCAGTTTTAAATTTCTTTTGCTTTCCACTTTTAATTGTAAAGAGATATTTATGTGAACTTCATCTCATTTCTTTAGTCTTGTTTAACCACTAAGCCATTATCAATTCAATAGTGCTTTATAAAATATGACATTGAAAAACCATCATTTCACAAATTAATAATTTTAGAATAATAAGATTGCATATGTAAATGAATCTTGAAATTATTTCATATAAAATATAACACCCATACTCACACTTTTCTTGTAAGGGTATTATTATTCTTTGCATTTTACAGAGGAGAAAACTGAGATTTTCAGGGTATGGTAGAGCACACCTGTAATCCCAGCTTCTTTGGAGTCTGAGGCTGGAGGATACCAAATTGGAGGTACAGCCTGAGGAAGTTAGCAAGATGAAAAAAAGAAAATAAGAAGGATTGCAGTGCAGATGTAGCTCAGTGTTACGAAGTCCCTGGATAAAATTTTCAAAAAAAAAAAAAAAAAAAAAAGAGAGAGAAAGAAAAAGAAAGAAAGAAAACTGAGGCTTACAAAATGGCCTTAAAAGTAAGCTAATATAAGGCAGGCTTGGTGGTGCACGCCTGTAATTCCATTGGCTTGAGAGGCTAAGGCAGGAGGATCGTGAGTTCAAAGCCAGCCTCAGCAAGAGCAAGGCGCTAAGCAACTCAGTGAGATCCTGTCTCTAAATAAAATAAAAAATAGGTCTGGGGATGTGGCTCAATGGTAGAGTGCCTCTGAGTTCAATCCTCAGCTCAACAAAAAAAAAAAGAAAAAAACAAAATAAGTTAATATGTGCCTGAACCGAAGTTCAAGTTCCAACCAAATTATTTGACTCAAAATGTATGTTTTTTATGAGTATTTCCCTGTACTATCACAACACTGAGCTTCCCAGTATCACATTGTCCATAAAGAATAAAGAGTTTTTGTCACTAAACTTTGGAACCAACGCCTCTCACACACTGTCTTCTGATCTCATTTGTTTTATTGTGCTTTTATGGCAGCTGAGTTATGAATATGCCCTTTTTATTTGGTCTATTTGTTCTCATGGAACAGAAATTATTTGCTAATTTTATCTGAAATGACATTTGCAAATAGGATACTAGAAATAGTGTTAAAAGAATAAAATAATCAGCTTTTGGCAGTAATGGAAAATGTATTTAAATTGCAGCAGAATATGTTTCATGATAAAATGTTAACATAAAATATCAAAGCACACCAAAAAAAGTCTTTCTGTTTGATTCAGTGCTACTGTCATTGGTCAGACACATAGCTTGCTAAAGTGTACCATAAATGTGTAAAATTTGATATGAGAAAATTGCACAGTGTCTATTATGCTGTGTCTGCTTCTATAATAGAAGACATTGTAGACACATGGTCCAACAGTGGTAGAGTGTGGGGATAATTTTTACTATTTTTATTAAGATGAATTAAAAATTTGCAAAGTGAAAAGAAATTAAAGGAGAAACTGTATTTCTAAATAGGCCAAATAAATTTATAGTTAAGTTTGGGCTGTGTGAATGAATTAGGTAACTTGCATGGGAGTTTAAGGATAAATGAATGAATTCATGAGTTCCCAATTTATATAATATGCCAAAGAGGAAAAATGTTAGTTTTTAACTAGATCTAAATATAAAATAGTTCTCAAGAAGTTGAGAAAATGGGGCAATTAGGTGGGTTGGAATGAGGAGAAAGGGAGCTATCAGGTGTGCAAAACATGGTCTCAGATGCTTCATTGATATTATTATACTTAATAGACATAAGGAATAAGAGAAACTTAGATTTCATGATGTAGATTTTGTCTCACTAAAGAGAGATGGTGGAAAACTATAAGGTATACAATTAATAGTAAATGTAAAGAATCTCTCCCATGGCTTTATTTTCTTCCAAACTATTTCCCTGTTCCTGGCTTTGTTTGTTGGTGTAAGAGGCTTGTGGAGGCAATGTTTCCCAGAGGCCAGGATTCAGGACCAGAGATGGTCACTAAAAGAAGACAGCAAGCACATGCTTGAATAGAGATGGAGGACCAGCTGGAGAGGAAACCAAGTAAGATAGAATCAGAGGAAGAAGGGGACAACCAGGAGCAAAACCAAAGAAGGATTTTAACAGAAGATACACAAATTAATGAAAATGTGTTTCAGAAAAACAAAATGGAACCCTTGACTTCTATCCCCACTATCTGAAAATCATTACCTTGATCAGTTCCATCTCCTGGTAATTCAACTCACCTACCATGACATATTTTTGAATTTTTACAGATTTCTTGTCACAGTTTGGAGGACTATTACCTCTAGACTCTCAGCTTGTGACCCAGATGTCATTATAGGAAGAGATTTGAATCACCCCATACCTTTTCTGCTGAAACCTCACAGTATAAAAACATTTCCAATCCCAGCCATACAGCCTTTCTATGAATAGAAGCTAAGCAGATGACAATATTTTTCCTTGCAAATTTTGGCAAACTGCTGCCATGAGAAAGCCAGGAAGCAGAGATTTGAATTCATTTCATGCCAGTTCAACCTTGTTCTTCTTTTGCAGAGAAATTAATCTTGCCCCTGCTGTTATATAAGTTTGTGTTTAAAAAAGAGTTTTTTGAACAGGCACATCATTCATTATACAGGTCATATTAGAAATACATCTAAGCTTGTTGTTGATAATTTAGGGGAAGAAATTTGTGTTTTGGAATTAGTGAGCTCTATGCCACATAACTCAATTAAAATAAAACTTTCTGTTTTTTTATTCATCTAAAGAAATACTCCAAAGGATAGAAAAGGAAAATGGTTCTCTTTGAAGAAAACCTATTTGAGGCCAGTCTCTGAAAAGCTTGTTTTGTGTGCAGATAGGCTGGTAGTTGGGTAAGTAGAGAAGGAGGTAGTTGGATGGTATTATTTACATGAGCTGCCAATAGGCAACAGGTTATCATAACCCAGGTCTCTTCGCACTATTATACTTTGTGTTCATATGTCACAATAAAAATTAATTATAATTCCCCTTTCTCTTTTCCAGATAGCACCATTCTTTTTTTGATTTGTGCTTTGCATGTACAATGTCATTTAATGAAGAGTCACATTGATTTAAAAAAGATATACTTAAATAATACAATGCCTAAGTACCAGAGATTTAATAGACAAAAATGCAAATAAAGTCAGAATAACAACTGAAAAAGCTAGAAATGAATAACTAAAATGCCCGTTTTAATACATTGTACAACTCAAAAAATTAGAGTTTAGCTGATTAAAGATCAAAAGCAGCAAAAAGAAAATTCTACCTAGAAGTTATTCCTAATTTTGCTTTTTGTGTATTCTCGTAAACTAAGAGTTAAAACTACTAAAACTACTAAAACTACTTTGAGGAACTGGACTTTGAATTTAGGGCCACAATTGATTGTAAAGTATAAAGTTTTGCTAACTACTAAAATTCAAAAGGAAATCTTTTGTGGTTGGTTTATTAATTACTTAATTTTCTTTCTATTATAATTCTCAATCCATTTAGCATTCAGCAAACAGCATATTTAATAAGGAAAATAAACCATGACAGTCTAGTAACATAAAATGTGAAGCAAAAATGGTCAGAAACATGCTAACTTGAGGCTATATCAAGGTTTCAGAGTGACATATCATGATGTTATTATTTAATCATTTTAGTCATTCAATATTCCCCTTATATATGGGATATAGTGACCTAGCTAGGTGGTGGCTGGTGGCCAAATTCATCAAATTTGAAAATCCAAGAAGCACCATGTTATCAAGTTAAGTGGGAGATGAAAATGTGTGTAGAGGAAGTTGTCCTTGTTCCCAGTGCATAGAAATATGAATCCATTACACCAGAATGCATATGAAAGAGATTGAAAGAGAGAATAATCACTGGTTTATGTCATTTGTATACTTAAAAACTTAAGATTATCTACTTTCCAACATTGTAATCATGCTCAACAAAGCTGGGTTTGCAAACTCTAACAATGTAGATGAGTAAGGTTTAATAAATATTTGTGAAATCAAGTTAGACACTAAAAGAGAAAGAATGTGATTCAAGACTAAAAAATGTGCATGGATGTGTTAAGGAGAAGAAAAGGAGATAACTGAGAGGGAGTTATTAACTGATACCTAAATAGTCAATCGCCTCCAATGGAGAGACATTGGAATATGAAGAGAGAGTCTGGACATATTCAGATGTAGCCAATAGCACACTGGTTTCTAAATGCCCAAATGCAGGAAAACAAATTATCATTGAAACATTTACCTCCAATCCGAATTATGTCTATGTGACCAGTCATATACTTCAAGACAAAAACAAAGCTGCTGCCACTTGCAATGAACACATGGCATAATATTGATAATACAGAGAACTGGGCATTTGGCCACCATACCCATGATGTGTGCTTTAAGACATCTTCTTTCTGCACAGATGATGTAGAAATGCTATTGACTTTTTTCTTTGAATTCTAGACAGATGACCTCTATTTACTCAATTACTTGTCAGGGGTGTTGGATAACCCGGGGTCACGCAGTGAAACAAAGCCAGCAGAGGTAGTCTTTTTTAGCAGAGGATTCCACAGATAAGAGCAAAACTGATGAAATCATTCTGGAAGCAGGGTTTTTCATAAACCTGAGACTCAAGAAGTCCCTGTTTTACTCAGCAAAAAACACCTCCCTGTGAAACACTAAGAAGATTTCATGCAGTATTTTGCAGAAATTGCTGAAAACATGAGGAAATCTAAAAATCCAGGTTTTAGAAATCCATGAGACAGACCTGTGAACATAGCACTACTTCTCACTAATAATGGAATTGAAAATGCCCAAGTCATATATAAAGGAATGTCTGTCTCTATAACAGCAGGAGAGCTGAAAGTATCCATAAGCCAATTAGTTTCCCTATGCTGTAGGTTTCTTCTGCGTTGCAATTTCAGCAGCTCATTACTACATTAACGAATATGGCTTCAGAGCCAGGCGTTTGTACAATTGGTGATAGTCCGACCTCTCCAAAAGGGAGCACCTAATTACTTCTTCATATGGACTACAGTTTAAAGGTTATTGCTTATTCTCCAAGCCAGTTATAAAACTTCTATTGACTCACCTGGATTTAAAATAACAATCAGGGTTGCTTGTGCTTAATGACTAGATTCTTTTGTTACTAAAATATATTTGTAGTATTGAAAGCTGACTGGTCTCTGTATGACAATGTAAGTTCCAAGTCTAGCATTTGGTTATTTTGGTTTCAGAAACAAAAATGTAAGTTTTCAAAGTGTATGACACATACCAGCAAATAATATTTTTGAATGAAATTATGAAAGCTGAGTTAAAGACAAAAATAAATCATGCAAAAACCAAATTGTACTTATTTTATATATTACAAAATATGATTGAAAAGTATAAGAGGTTTCTATAAAACAAAAAAAAATTGAATGGGCAATTCAAGAAATAAATAGCATTGTTATGTCAGATATTTGGATTTTTCTAATACAAAAAAACGCTAACACAATTTTTATTTATGTGGTTTTTTTGTTTTGTTTTCCTTGCAGTGCTACAGATCAAACCCAGGACCTTGCACATGCTAGCAAGCACTCTACCCTGAACCACGAACACCCAGCCCTATTATTGCTTTTTCTTTTAATCCTCTTATTTTGAACCTTATATATCTTTTCATCTTTTTAAAAATTTATTTATTTTTATTCATTGTAAACAAATGGAGTACAGCTGCTGTTTCTATGTCTTTTCATCTTAAGTCTTTCCTAAACCAAAGGCTGTGATGATCCAAACATTTAGGATTGTTTTTCTATCATTGTTCATAAATATAATGAAGAATTCAGTGTAATAAACCACTTATCAAGAGTCAAAGACCATGTATAGAAATATTTTGTAATAAACTCTTAAACAATAATGAGTAAAGTGAAAATGCTGAAATAGATTTTTATTTTTTTTTATTACCATAACTTTGAAATTCTTAAAACAAAGTGCTTTTTGCATCAATACCCAATCTGCTTACCTTATTTTTTGTCATTTCAAATGATCTGTGCAGAAGAGGGCAGTTTTGCTGACCCCTGACTTACCTCCAAGCCTTTGGAGTTAAAGGAATGGAGTCAGATTGCAGATTTCGAGTCAGTGGCCTTGAACCAGCTATCACCGTGCTTATTGCCTGACACATCCATCAGGCTCTACATGTGACTGATTGGGCTGTTTCTGAGGCTTTGGAACTGATCACCAGAGTGAAGGATTTTCCTTCTGCATTAAAGCACAAAGTCATTTTAAAGACCAATTTTAGAAAGGTGAGCAATAACTGTCATCAACAACTAAAATTTTACAACCATTTGAAAAGTGGCTCAGGAATCTAAAATATGAAAAGAAGAACAGCCTTCAGGTGGCTGTCTGACACCTTTCCTTTGTTAGGAGTTCATGGTGCATTTATTAATATTTATTAATATGCTTTAAATTAAAGTCTCTTTTTATATAATGACAGCTTTTCATTTTGTGATTTTAGCCTGATTTTTTTTTTCCACTGTGGGAATATTGGCTACTTTCTTGGCTAAGGATAGTTTTATAAAGGCTTGATTTTTGCACTATTTTTCAAAACTGAAAAAGATCTTTCTTTATTATTATTATTATCTGTCCTCAGAAGTCAGATCTCTTTATATTTGGCCAGTTCAAACAGACAGAGGTTTGCACAGTTCAAGTGACCTGGAACAAACATTCAGATTTGCAGATCCTCTCATAAAAAGGGGAGAAGAGGATGAAGTAGAGTAGAATGCAGCCCCATGCTTCCATGCTTCTGAATCCTTCTGCAAGAGCCACCTGTAAGTAAATGTGACTGAGTTCACTTTTATCTTAACTGTAACTTTTTCTTTTTCAATATTCTCATTGCCTTATATTTTCTTGATTTTTTCTTATATTTTCTTGATTTCCATTTGCACACATTCATTTTGAAACTTGCTTGTGTCTGTAATCTTTTTGCCAACCAAACTGAAAGATTATTTGTAATATTAATATTTCAGGTTTTAAGAAGTGTTTTTGGTGCTTGTGGCAATAGAATAGTAATCATTTCATCACAAAAGTGTAAATAACAGAGAAGGAAACACCCTCCCTACACTGATTCATTAAGATATCAGCATTAGATAAGTGAAAATGAGCTGGATAATTAAAATTGAAGGACAGTTGAACTGCTACATGAAACAGTCGTGCATTTGGAGACTGGATAGAGTCACTCATATGGACATCACAAAATACTTTACCTGCCTCACTTTCACTTCCTTCTCCTTAAAAGTGAAAATAAAGCCACATTCATATATAGTCACAAATCTTATATGATATCATATATTTAAAATATGTGTGTAATATATGTAAAGCATCTGGTAAGGGGACTGGAACATATTTGGTGCTCAATAATTGCTTCAACTTTAATTCCTTCCCGTAGTTTTTAAACAAGAGACAATTTTCCATCTTATTGAATTTATAACATAGCAAATTTATTCCACAGGCCCTGTTTAAAATATTTAATCATAAAAGTATTTTTAAATGGATCAAATTAGCAGTAAATTAGTATAGTTTTGAAAGCATCTTTATATCATGTGTAATTTGTTTTATGCAGGCTGGAATATTTATCAATATCAGACATGTAAAGAGACATACCTTCCTTAAAATTACATGAAATATGTATATCATAAAGAAAGTATATATACATTTACTCAGAAATCTATTATCATGTGATATTTAAGTTAGCCTGATTTGATCCAAACACAACAAAGAAATTCCCATTAAAGAAAATGTGTGTTTACACAATGAACATTTGCAAAGATAACTTAGTAAAGTCTAAAATTTGGCTTCACCATGTTACAATAACAGTATTCTAGATACAGTTTTAAGAATTTCACTTGTCAATATGAATCTATAGGATAAAATGCCCAATGTTCCTTAACTAGTAAAGCAATCTGCTAACCATGGTTCAGATAGTAAACAAATGGGGTAGCACTACTTAACATCTGTGGAAAATATGCACATAGATTATTTGAAGTTCTGTTCATATACTAATAAACTATTATAAGAGAGAATTAATAAATTATATGTTGATTCCAAAAAGAAGCAAAGTGATCACAGAATAATCCAGTCTTAAATTATTGAAACAGCATGTAATTAAGTCCATAAATGTAGAATTACACATTTGAAAAGAGTATCTGATTTCAAACAGAAAATTTCTATTTACAGGTGTTTAACAGTAAATTTGCATGGATCTATAGCTATGAAATTGCTATATATAGCTTGCAAAGTCAGTTTTTAAAATATTGTGTGAGGAATGGTGATTCAATTTTATTTGAATTGGGCATTTATTTCTATTCACAATCTGATACACTTCCCCTGGCTTTTGTCTTTTTAATTGAAAGTCACAAAAAAAGGATGACTTAGTTCTACAAGTACCAAGGAGACATAAGTATTCAACTGAGGTTGAACATTTATTGCTGAAAGAATTCAAATCTAGTACCAGAATTTTGAAAAGCTACTCCAATCATGTATGAAAACTGGTCAAGAAACAATCACTAGGTTTAGGACTATTATGCATTCTGAAAAAAATATTTTATTAATGAAATTGTGAAAAGCAATACAAATAAGTTTGCCAAAGGAAAACATAATGATTTTCCTTTATATCTTTTACATCCCTTTCCAAAAAAAGCATTGAGAATAATAATTTAGTACACTAAAGAACAAAACCCACACTCACAAATTCTTGAAATTCACTTCAGCAAATTACAGTGGGCTAGAATTCAGAACATAGGACTCCAAATCTACATTTCCTACAGTATCTTGCAAACCAACTAATCAAGAAAAAAAAATTGTTTTAGAACTTCTTGTATCTCTAGATAAGTTTTTGACTTTACTTTTTTCTTTGCATCTATAAAAGATAATGAATGATTCCTTAGAGTCCACTTTAAATCTGTAATAATTTAAATTACTAAATTATAAAACCTAATAACTCAGTCATGACATGAAAGAAAGCTCTTCTGGCCTACTTACATCATAGAAAATTCAAAATTTTACTTAGAAGTTCTGTAATGTAAGCCTAATATTCCCTTACAAAGTAGGGTCTGTTTATTTGCTTATTTATTTTACCTATGGAAATGGAGGCGTTTTGGTTCAGCATTCTTATACTTGCCAAAACGGTAACAGTTAGCACTCCCTTGCGTTCCTTCCACAATGTTGACATCATCATTTCCCTGAGTTGGTCCTAGAAGTCCATTTATGCCCTGTCAAATTCCCACTCTATAATAAACCCCTGCTAACCAGTATTCAAATAAATCTGATTTCACATTGCATGTTATTTCCCCTTACTGTGGTACTTCCAATTACGAATGCCTTTTTCTAAATTCAACTGGATTTTCATTGCCATCTAGAAATTCTTAGAATATCAACTTAATCTCATCCCATCTTACCTTTTACGAACCAGTTTCATCAATAATTTTCTTTCAGGCTCCTTTTTTTAACATTTCTATTTAACAAATATCACAGTGCTAAATACTTATGAAAAACTCAGCCATTTGATAATAGAATTTATTACAGAAATTCACATTATTAATATTTCCCATCACCTATTCTGTCATTTAAAAAGCAATAACAAATTTTAAAAATCCTCCCATTAACCACCCCCCCAAAAAAAATGCCTACTCTGAAGGATGAGCTCTGCTGGTCAGTGGTCCCCCTTCTGCCACAGTCCTAACCATTGAATATCTGGAGACCATGGTCTCTGCTGCCACCATTCTGATAAGGATTGTATGCCATTGGTCTTCAGATGCTTGGATGACTGGTGTTTTCTTCTGTTCTCATTGCTTTGGTGCTCTTCAGAATTGTCCCAGTGAACATGACTTCCTCATTAAGATGCCCTCCACTCCTGCTTTCACAGTCCTACACAGTGACGGTGGGTGTCAATCTCTTCAATATGCGAAAGAGAGGGACATGGCCCTCTCATTTTTCTGTCATTGTTTGATTATTATTTGTGAGTAACAAGTGTCTCTCTCCCAAATACTGCTGTTACCATCAAGGTTTCACATGAACCTGAAGGCCTTTCGACCTAGATCGACTTTCACACACACACCAGGGCAAGTCGAGTCCCCTCATCACACTGCAGTCCTGGTGGTCATTCGGATCCACTCCCATTGCTGCAAATTTTTAAAAATTCATACACACACACACACACACACACACTAATAAAATACTGTTCCCAAACACACTGATAGGGGCTGATTCTGGAGGGTTCCCAGTATCTACATCCATAGACTATGTTTGGATCTCGTTTCCTTATGTGATTTTTTAAACATTTTGAAAACCCAAGATCTCTTTTCCTGTATGTGCTAAATCTAAAACAGTCTCTTGAAGTTTTTGACACTGAATCACATCACAGAATGGATGGTCTCAATCCTCATTCTTTTAGGAGACTTCTTGGATCATGCAGATGCTTCCTCTCCTCCCCCAAAAAGAATTTGATGAGAGAAAGGGACACCTCTGTAAGACAGTACAGATCCAGTGAAAGGACTGGTGACTTCACTGATATTTGTGGACATGAAAGGAATCAGCCTCCTGAGCACTCACTTGGGGTTTTGGGATTTGGTTCTGCTTCCAATTACAGAGCAGAAACAATGCCTTCACACTCCACTGCACTGGAGCACTGGAGATGGCCTTGGTAGTTGAATGCACTACTCCAGGATGCTCTGCTGTATCCCCTAGATCTAAAAGTAGCTGGAGTTAGAGAGAGGGAGACACAGAGAGAAAGGGGCTAAGTTAGAGTGCAGGGGACTGGGGTGAGAGAGAGAGAGAGATGATATTCATATATATAGATATGAAGATATAGGTAGATAACCTTAAATTCTGGGTGAAAGGATTTTATCTTTTCATTTTCTTTCTTCTTTTACCTTGGGATGCTCTATGATTCTCTTTCTTATTCCACTTTCTAAACACATTTATTTCTCAATATTCTATTATTTATACATTTCCTTTTGTTTTTCTTTCAATATTAACAACCCTATACATTTTTTGAGCTTCAAACTACATCTATACAGCAGAGTCTAAAATATGTTTCTAACGTCAGTCTGCTCTTGAATTTCATCCCTAAAATACTCTCCTATAAACCATAATCAGATATTTTAGTGATACTAACTCAAAGTATACTAAAACAAACCTACTGAAACTTCGCCCACCGGAGTAAAGACAGACTAAGTAAGTAAATGGATTCACAGGTCAGTAAGATTAGAGAATTATCTAATCAAACAGATTACCAGCTAATCAAAGAATGTTCCACTGAAAGGTAAGACAGTTGTCATCCACAGAACAGAAGGATAATGACTGGTTGAAGTTTGGTAATACAACGAAAACAACGTCCAAGGGGAAGCACTCCATAAGCCAAAGATGCAACTTGTGTGACATTAAGTCGGGCAGCTCCTTTGATGGGAGATAGCACCAACAGTTTATTTTATGCAATTGCCTTACACATTGGAAACCTAGAGCTTCTTATCTTGTTTTGTTTCTGTGTTTGTTTCACCAACTAGTTGTCTAATTATACCTATGTTCCCATGTTGCATGCCTGCAGGGAAAGGAAATGCTACTCAGAGAAATGGGTTTGGTCCTCCTGGCAGTTATATTTCTCACTGGTAATTAAAATGTTGGCATTATGATTTCATAGATTGATAAATACAAATCTATTACAAAGAGATGATCCCAGTTTCTGGTTAATGACAAAATTCAACCTCCGACCATCAAGATTGGCATCAGTATGAGCCATGGGGCATTCACTGAAACAGTATTTCTTAAAATGCATTCTGTGAAATGCCAGGTAAAAAAAAACAAAGAGTTTTAACACTATTGAAAGTTTAAAAACTACTTAGATTTTCTTCACTTTTCTAATAGCTATTAAATTATTATGCCTTAGCCTACTCAAAAGAAAACATCTTGCTAAAGATACCCAACATTAAGTCATTGTTTCCCAAAATTGGTGTTACCGAAGATGTCTTTTCTCCTGTAGTAGCTGGGTCCCAGAGCAATTTTACATCCTGTGAGGTCAAGAGAGACAGCCAGTTGTCATACCGAAAGAGCATATGTTCTGTCCCTCAGATACATCTATAAGAATGGCAACCACATGATCTTAGGCTACTCAATTCTCATTTAAGTACGTGGCAACATTTATCATTGTCCAACTGTGTGATAACTCTTTCATGTGTGCCTAGTTACCACGATGAGAAAATAAAATCATTAGGAATTAGAATCTGATCCAATATCCTTCCTAAACAATCTAAGGCTTCTGGAAAGAAACAAGGCATAAGTTTTCCATTTTCTAATTGTGGAGCTAGTCATTACACTTAAAGGAAGAGTCACATATACTATGCTCACAGTACAAGCCAGGAAGAAATATGCAGAACTATTATTAATTCTAAAGGGTATTTTTAATGTTGTTGGCAGATTGCACTAATTCTTCCACCCTTATTTTTTTTCTAAAATGGCAAAAAACAAATGTTGTATTAAACATTTTTTCACCATCTAGTAAATAAATGAAAGCTTGAACAAACTTCATGCACTATATATCTTACACTATGGTTGATATTTCCATCCAAACCCATTTCCCAAAACAATATGCCAGTATCTAAAATCTAGAAGAAGTGCTTCAAATTACATCATAATTTGTGTGCAAACAAACAAACAAATTCATTGTCAACAAGCAAATCCATCTTGTTTACTTGAAGTTTAAAAGTTCAGGGAAAATAAAAATTGTTATGCTATGAATTAGCTGTACAATAAATTTTACTGCTTTAGCATGAGTTGCACTGATCAAAATTTAATTGTGACTTTCTCTGAATTAGTAGAAGGGAGATAAAGAACTTTTCATTTCAAAGCAGCACTACAGAAGAAGTGTCAAGAAATTGAGAAATATGTGTTAGTTTGAATAAAATTGCACTTAAAAAGAAAACTACAAACATTGCATCTACCCTTTCCATAATTTTTTAAAAATTTAAATATATGATAACTAAAGATAGGAATGACATAGCAAAACACATAGGAACTATTAGCCAGAGTTTTTATATAGAAACTATCTCGTCACTCTTTTGAAATCTAATTCTATAAAATTCTAATTTGAAAAAGATGTCAAAGATATAGAATCCCCTTGAATTTCAGATATTACTAATCCTTAAGGCATAAGAGAGTGGAGTTAAGTTCTGGATAATCTTCATTGATTCTGTTAGAAACTTTTATTAAATATCTGCTCTATGGGAGGCAATTTAGAACTTGGCTGAAATATAAGAGATGCAGGATCCCATTATGTAGTTTATGATTTATGTACATTTGCATCCCATTCAGTTGCTACTAAAAACGAATAGAAACAGAAAAAAGAATGTATCCTGGTCATGTATTTGACAAGGTCTGAAAGCATCCAAAATCTGTGCTTGAAAAAGCCTTTTCACATATTGAATAAAAGTGGCTCTCACATTTTGTGTCCCCTGACACTTTTTTATGAAGGAAATAGAATATACAGTACCTATAATTCTGATAAAGATCCCAGACTATGATAAAATGTATCAGAGAAAAATTTCAGTAATAAAGCAACGTTACCTTCAGGAGTTTGCAATTTGTTTAGGAAAAGCAACATAGTAATAAGAAGATACAGAACAGTTATGGAGACGACATACCCACGGGGGCAGATCCAGATCCTCCAATAGCACATTATGACGTTCATTATACAAATGAACAGAAAGCAAACAAAAAGAACATTGTGCTCAAGGCCACAACAAACACTCAGGCAGGAAACTGAGCATGGTTCATAATGAAAAGAGGTTGTACTTGCTCAAAATGGTGTTTTGGATGTTGAAACTGTGCAAGCACACTGTTCAGGGTAAATTTGGTCAAAATTGTTTTCAGAATATAACACATCTTGTTAAATTTTGTTCTACTTGTAAAATAGGAACTGAAAACCAGAACAAAAATTAATTTCAGAGATTATTTTTAAATGAGTGTGTGTGTGTGTGTGAATGTCAATTTTTACTTGTTAAAGGAATCTCTTCATAGAACTCACACAGTCTTGATAATAAATACTAGTGTAGTTGATCTGTCTAAACTATCATTCATATTAGCAATATTCCTATTTTTTCATCAGCATAGTAAAACAGAAGTTTGTCACTTGGAATTCTTTTGCCCTAAAATATCAATGAATCAGGATTTAGATGGTTGGTTTGTATTATGTCTTATTCCTCCTGAGCCAGAAAGATTCTTGTCTCCCAGTAACCTTGGAATAGGTAAGAAACCAGCATTATGCTTCCTCATATTCTATGGCTACTCTGTGCTCAATTGTTTCATAAAGCAACTGAAATATACATTAGAAATTACTTTAAACAAATCAATGTGTGTCTCTGTATATTTATATTTGTATTTATGGAACACTCATAAGAAACTTATGAAAACAGTTGATCTAATCTCCAATCATTTTACATAGAATAAGTGATGTTTTACTTTTCTGGACTTAGTTCTCTCTGCACAGTTGAAAAATTAAACTCACTTTCTTCCTTAGAATTATTTTGACAATAATGATATTCCATCAAGATTTAATGGTTCAGCCAAGTCCTGTTAACATTAACGTTAGCATTCTAGTAACTGCATTATCAAGGGTGAAGATTCTGTATACGATGTCCCATTTAAGTTAAAGAAGTGCAATATTCGGCAGGTTGAAACCATTCCTACAATCTATTGCTTTCCATTCACACATTTTAAGCATGGCACAGTTTAGGGTGTGTGGTTGTTACTGTTATTTTAGTTCTAGTTTTATTTTTATAGACAGTTCAAATCCTAGAAGAACCTTTAAAGCTCCAGATGTACACCACAGAAGTTTATTAGAGTGGCATTATGAGAGAATAAGCTAGAAATGGTGTTAAATATCAATTACAGTGCAATTAATAATATAGAGTAGCATTTTCCATCTGTCTTTTCCTGAGACACATATGCTTACCGTCAATAGCATAACCTATAAATCTAGGAGAATTACTAAGCCAACCACAAACTGGTTGAGTGTTGCTAAATATTTTCCTCATCTACACATGAGAATCTTGAGTCCCTTTGAACTTCACTTTAAAATGCACACACCTACTCACACACACGGTTCTTCGGAATTCTAAACACAACATATATTTTTGCATTATACAGTTATATAGTCGTAAGTTTGCATCATCTAGATGGAAGATTTCCTGCCTTTTGTTCCTCACTGTGGTTGCATTAATTGGATTATGTTTGTTACTACAAAGCAGTTGCTTGACTGTCTTTTCATTCAATTACCTACCTACTTCTGAATTAACCCCATGAACTGTACTGCTTTCTCTAATGAGTTTTACTAAATGGAGGCCTGGGCAAAATTGCAGGCCCGTGTGTGCAGTGCATTTTGGAATGATTGCTATTGATGGATGCAGTATTCAAGCTTTTCAGTTTTCCTTTTTGCTTTCTAAATCTTCATGATAGAACCATTCAGTGAGATATCAATACATCCTCATACAGAGAAAAACAATAGGCTGCTGCCCACTCTTGCCAATGGTTTTTCCCTCTGCTGGAATGTGGTTTTAAAATGATGAGAAGGTCAAGTCCAAGCTCAACAGGAAAGACTGTGACGTCTCTTATAAGTGCAGGAGAGTGGCACTTGATATGAGTTCCTTATCATTATTTCAGATCCTTCTTAGTATCACATATCCCATACACTAGAAAAAGAAAAGCCTAAAAACTTTTATTTGGTATTTTAACCACTTCTACCTACAGGGCTAGAGTCTGAATTTTTAGTTTGCAGTTCCAGTATTACCAGTTCTCATTCATGTGGTCAAGTTCCTCAACTGAAAACATTTTTTTTTTTTTAAATCACCTACTTCAGAGGCTACTGCAAGGATTCAAAAGACTTAATACTATAAAGTGCTTCAAAAAGAGCCTGGCACATAGTAAGCCCTTGGTGATGTTGGTATCATCATCACATCATTCACTCAAGAGCACAGTCAAAACAAGTGATGGTAAAACATGCAATGGAGAAAAGACAGCCTCTTCAACAAATGGTGCTGGGAAAACTGGAAATCCATATGCAGCAAAATGAAACTAAACCCATATCTCTCACCCTGTACAAAACTCAACTCAAAGTGGATCAAGGACCTAGAAATCAGACCAGAGACTCTGCACCTAATAGAAGAGAAAATAGGTCCAAATCTTCATCATGTTGGCCTAGGACCAGATTTCCTTAACATGACTCCCAAAGCGCAAGAAATAAAAGCACGAATCAATGATTGGGATAGAGTGAAACTAAAAAGCTTCTTCTCAGCAAAGGAAACAATCAGCAATGTGAAGAGAGAGCCTTCAGAGTGGGAGAAAATCTTTGCCACACACACTTCGGACAGAGCACTAATCTCCAGAATCTACCAAGTACTCAAAAATCTTTACACCACGAACACCAATAACCCAATCAATAAATGGGCCAAGGAAATGAACAGACACTTTACAGAGGAAGATCTACAAGCAATCAACAGATTTATGAAAAAATGTTCAACATCACTTGTTATAAGAGAAATGCAAATCAAAACCACCTTAAGATTTCATCTTACCCCAATTAGAATGTCTTTTATCAAGAACACAGGCAACAACAGGTGTTGGCGAGGATGTGGGGAAAAGGGTACACTCATACATTGCTGGTGGGAGTGCAAGTTGGTACAGCCACTCTGGAAAGCAGTGTGGAGATTCCTTAGAAAACTTGGAATGGATCCACCATTTGACCCTGCTATCCCACTCCTTGGCTTATACCCAAAGGACTTAAAATCAGATTGCCTCAGTGATGCAGCCACATCAATGTTCATAGCGGCTCAATTCACAATAGCTAGATTATGGAATCAACCTAGATGCCCTTCAGTAGATGAATGGATAAAGAAACTGTGGTATATATACACAATGGAATATTACTCAGCCATAAAGAAGAATAAAATTATGGTATTTGTAGGTAAATGGATGATGTTGGAAACTCTTATGCTAAGTGAGATCAGCCAATCCCAAAAATCCAAAAGCCGAATGGTCTCTCTGATATATGAATGATGATGCATAATGTGGGGGGGAAAGATGGCAAGAATGGAGGAAAGATAGCTAGCATAGAGGGAAGGGAGGGGTGGGGGTGGGTGGGGGGTAAAATTAATAACAATGTGTGACAGATACCATTGCCCTGTGTACATGCATGAATGCACAGATGGTGTGACTCTACTTTGTGTACAACCAGTGAAACAATAGCTGTACTCCATTTGTGTTCAATGAATCAATATGTAAATAAAAAAAAAAAAAAAAAAACAAGTGATGGGCAGGGGTTCCCCATCTCCAGCTTGAAATGCAGAGACTAGAGAACTATGCTGATTTATTTTGTCTCTTATGGTAATATTTTCCCTGTCTCTATCATTATGCCATGTAATAGTCTTGTTGGGAAAACTTGAAATTAAAGTAGATTAACATGCTGCACTGGGAAAGTTCTCTTTTCTTCACCCATATAAATTGGTATGAGGATTAACACGTGAGCCTTCAGGAGACCTGAGCACCCTATCAGCAGTCTCTATGGTTGCTTTTTGGCACCACTAGAATAATAGGATCTGAGTGTCTCCAGCCAGACTTCTGATGGTTTTCTTTCAATGTGTCCCATCCTGGGCTTATTGCCATGTCTTGATTTACCCAACAAAATTCAAACACATTCACTTATGTTTGAGAAATCTGCAGCCTTATTGATCTGGTTCCCTCAGGGCAGAATCCAGAATACGCAAATACTCAGACTCCCTTGCAACTAGACGTGAGCACTTGAATTTGGTTTTGCTGGTTGATCATGAGCGTCTGAACATTTCATTTGGAACCAAGCAAATTAAGAAGATAAACACTGGATTGGTGGCAGCAGAGGCATACAACAATACAACATGACCAGAAGCAGCTTGGGAAGGGTTCTCCGCCACAAGCAGTTGGAGTTTCTTCATCTGTGCAGTGGTGATCCAAGACACTAGGATCATTTCTACAAATTTAGACCCAACCAATCTTGGTAAGTTTAGCCTCCAGGCCTCCCCACAAATCTGTGAACTACCAAATATCTTTATAATAAAATTCTTTTCTGGTTTTAAAGTGTGTATGTGGGTGGGTGTATAAAATACACAAAGGGAATTGGAGTACTGTTTTTACTTTTTAATAAAATAGAAACAGTTATATATATTGGAATGTATAGAGTCAAATAATGTAAGCCTTTTTCAACTTAGATTCTGAGAATTAGAAAAAAAACTAACAATGTAACAATAGTTATGTAAATCTATAATGGTGATATAAATATATTGGTCAATTTTCCAGAAAAATAGAATTATGCTCTGTGAACTAATTGTGCACTGAATGAATTTACTTCATTGTGTGTATTTCCTGCTTCTGGGAAAAGTGAACAGATCTTGCCAAGCGACATCCTGAAAATTGTGCAGAGCTCTCTGCCTCAGTCCCTATCATATTTCATGGAAAGCTATTGGCCTTTTTTTATAAGCACACTAAAAGAAGGACAGATTAAGGATAGCTTTTATGGGATTTATAGGTTTGGTTCATTCATTTTTGTATGTGTAGAAAGGTAAGAGAGAGAATGAGAATGAGAGAAGGATAAGCATGCTAAGAAGATTTACTGGTTCTTATTCTATCTTAATTCTCCAAACCTCAACTTCAATAGCACTCGATCTACTGCTTACTTAAAAGAAAAAAAAAATCACCAAAAAAGTAGTGCAGTCTAGGCCATAGAATTCATGAATAGGTTTTCCAAGTAGACTATGGCAGCTACCTTCATGAAAAGCCGTTTGGACTTTGTCTCATTTCCTTGTGTGGAGATTAGGAGCCTGACCTAATTCTGAGCCTAAAGTCCAGTCCAAGTTCTACCATGTAAACTATAAAGCCCAAGGCCATTTGCTTACCTTTCCTTGGAACCTGATTCTATCAAACTGTATTAATAGTACCCATTCCATAGGGTTGTTGTGAGATTAGTAAATTAATTTGTAAGATAATTTGTGACACAGAATATCCTCCCAATACATTTCATTTACCATATTATTATCACAAACATGTCTCCAAAATGTTTTTCAATGCTCTTGTTCAGTCCTTCATCTTTGCTATGCATTGGCATTGTTTTGAACACTAAGGGGTGAACATTTCAATTGCACAGTCTCAGGGAGGCTGGGAGCGAAGGCATCAAGGAGAGTGTGATTACTTTTGGTAAACCATGGACCATACTGTTCAATCTTCAGCTCCCCTGAATGTTAATACATAGGAAATCTTGATATTAAAGCTACCGGTTTCATGGGAAACTTTCATTAAACCAATATCAAAATGAACTTATACCATCCTGATAAATGTCTTGTTGTGAAAGTGTGACTTCTATGTCCCCATTTTTCTTTGAAATAGATGATATTTCTATTGAAAGATGGATCCTGGAATACAGGTAGCCCACCAAGCATTCATTGTCAAACTACAAAATGATTTTTTTTTAAGTATTGAAACAAAAAAAAATCTTTGTGGGCTTTACTTTCTTAAGTTCTTCTTGTTTTACCAACATAAATTACGTTGTCGATCTAATAACATTTTCCCTTAAAACCATTTCTATGAGACAAAAAATAATTGTTCAAACATTGCCAGGTCATAGAGAAGCTGAGCAGGCTCAGCCTTAGCAGTGAAAGCATCTATTGAGTGAAAATGCTACTTCACGTTGTCAGTGAGCCCACCTGAGAAAACATTCAGTTCCCTACATTTATATGTCCCTTTTATTATTTAATCTTGGCATAATCCTACTGGTTTATATAGCTCACTTGCATAAAATGGCATATGACGGCAAGAGCAGGCAGGCTCTTACCCTAATGTTGGTTCTTGTGATTTGGCACTCAGGCAACAAATAATCAGAACCATATTATCAAGAATTATGAAAGACTCACTGTGATGGGCCAATGGTTTGAACAATTAAGTGCTCTCTGTCAGTATTTACTGCCTCCATATTTCAGTTAACATACAATGAAGTATGTGCATATAATTCTTCACAACGTGCAGAAAGGTGTACAATTTCATTATGCTCTGTGCACATCAACTTGCATTTACTAAAAAATATGAAATATCAAGTGATATACTCTCCAAGTATTTTACGTGGACAAACATTTTAGGAAGTGTATTAGGATTTGTGAGAAACAAAACCAATACAGAATAAATATTGGGAATTGTAAATAATACAAATTAGCTCACATGGTTATGGGGGCTGAAATGCTCCTCAGCCTGTCCCCTGTTAGGTGGAGAGAACCAGGAAAACCGGTGATGTAATTCAGCCCAGTCCTAAGGTCTGAGAATGGGGTAGGGTGTAAGTCCTAGTCAAAGTCCCAGGTCCGACAATGTCCAGGGGCAGGAGAAGGTGGGAGACTGAGCTCAAGCACAGAAGGTGAACAGGCTCTTCTACTTTTTTGTTTGATTCAAGGCCCACACTGGTGAGGATGGTTCTTATATACTCAATGTAATAATAAAAATGGTTTCTCTTCAGGAGACACCCTCGCAAACCGACTGAGGGATTATATTTTACAAGGTATCTGAGCATCCCCACTCTAACTCAAATTGACACTTAAAATCAAACATCACAGGAACACGCAAAAAATGTGTGAATTTCCTAAGTACTTACATATGATTATTAATGTCTGCATCTTGGGAAATACTTTCTTTATGCAAGGTACCTAGAAACTAGATCATTTAGCATTTTTGCTTTCGGTGATTTAAAAGAAAAACAAATGGTGAGGATAACTAGCTTCAAGAAAGCAGTGTTTCTCTGTTATGAAACAACTTGTTATTCAATTGAAAGTTATTGAATTATGATTTACTATGCACTAAGCCTGTGGAGGATGCTGTGGATGGAGGAATGTAACCACATGTTCAATTTAGAAGTGCTGAGATATTAAAGCAAGCTTGTATTCATTCAACAAATCTCACTTGCACATGTACTAAATGCTAGGCTCTCTCCCAGGTGTTACAAGCAATACAATTGGAACAACTAGACAACATTTCTGACTCCCTGAGTTACAAGAAGAAAAATAGGCTATAATGAAATCATGAATTATATTTGCAAATTGTGATAAAGGTGATGATGTAAAAGCAGAGGACCATTAAGGACACCTAAGAACAGAACCTACTTTTGAACAGTCCAGGAGGATTTTCTAAGAAAATATGTTTGCACGTGAATGAGAAGTGAAGAGAGATGGTAATTGGGAGAAATGGGTGTTGGGAGCAGGTTGGTAAATGATGATGGGGCTGGTTCTTCCTCTAACCCACCAGAAATATTTGGTACATTAAGATTAACAAAAACACAGCTTATTAAAGAATTAAAATAAAATAATTTGCTTGAAAGCCAAAGAGCCAAGGGAAAATTGTTTCAAGTCAAGCTCAGTCTAGAAATTTCAGAACCTTACAACTCAGTATTATAGGTCACACTTAGGATATTTAGCCTTCATTCTAAGAGAAAGGGAGCAAACAGACCAAAAAATAAGTGAGTGGCAAATCAGATTTATTGGCTTTAAGGATTTCCAGCATCCTGTTAACATGGAAAAACCTCAGGGTCAACAATTTTTAGATTTTTTTTCCTCTAAGTATCTGTGAAAATATTGGAACAGATACCCCAGATACATCCATAAATGGATGCAACCTGAGTCCATAGGGGATCTTCATGTTCAAAATTCTTATACTACAGTGAAATATTCTTTGGAATTTTAGGGCTAATGGTAAACCCCACTCATTAAAAATAATAGTAAGAAGAACACCTTATATGAAAGATTTAAGAAAGAAGCCTTTAAGACTACATAATATATTTTGGGAAAAGAAAGAGTCTAAGGATATTAATTTTCCTGAAAGATACAAAGAATTTTAAGGTCAGGATGGCTCAAACCTGGCTAGGTTTACAGATAACAAATTCCAATTTAGGTTCTGTCATGGTGTGAGAGATCCAGGCTAAAAGACCCCATGTGCACTGCAAGTGGCAAGGCCAAAGTCACAGGGCAACCCAAGCCCTTTGGAGAGTAACTTTGCAGGGCCTTGTATCCTGGATACCATGCAGAGAATTAGAATTACAGACAGGGACAGTCGAAATCTGGCTGGATTTCCATCTTTTTTGGTCCCATCCCTTTTTTCTATGCCCGCATTTCTCCCTTTTGGAATGGGAATGTTCACTCCTTGTCACTGTATATTTGATTTTTTCAGACGCATAGCCAAAAGTTTGCTTCAGAGAACACTTCTGAGCACTTTGAACTTGGACTTTTGAACAATGCTGTAACTGTTAAGATATGGAGCTCTTGGAGATGATCTAAATGCATTTTGCGTTGTGAGATAATACATGAGTTTTTGAGGTTCTGGGTGGAACGTTATGGTTTGGATATGAGGTGTCCCCTTATAACTCCTGTGTTAAAGCAGGAATGTTCAGAGGTAAAATGAATGGATTATAAAAACTGAAACGTAATCAGCCGATCCTAGTTTTGACGGACTGCTTGGGTGGTAACTGAACACAGGTGAGGGATAATTGGAATTTAAGTCACTGAGTCATTCGCTTGAAGGGTTTATCTTCCCTGTAGCCCCTTCTGCTGCACCTGCCTGATTACTTGTCGCCATGGACAGAGGCACCTCTCTCTGCCATGTCCCTTCCTAATGATGGACCTCAACTTAGGACCAGACCAATGGAGTCAGCTTTCTATGGGCTGAGACTTCTGATACCATGAACCAAATTAAATTTTACTCCTTTAGGTTGTTCTTATCGGAGATTTTGGTCACAGTCATGCAAGATCTGACTAAAAGTGGTTCCAAAAAACTTAATATTCAATACATAAAAGAAACACATAAAGAATATGGAAAACCAGGGTCACCTTTTATCTTCCTTGTCCTTTTCACCTGTCAATCAAATTATCTTCTAGTCTCCTATGTCTAGAAAAGTTATTTTTGGTCTGACACCTCAACAGTTTCACTTCATGCAGCTACCCACTTATTTTTCAGCTGGTTGAAATCTCTTCAAATTCTGACTTTTTAACTTTCCCTTTCTTGACTTTCTTCTTCTTCTCCTATTTCTTCTTCTCGTTCTTTCTTCTTTCTTGACCCAAAGGTTAATACTTTCTCCTTGAATCTAATGACCAAATCTGTTCTTCCAGGACTGTATTTCATTCCTTATCCTGGTGCAGGACAGATGATGCTGGACATAGCAGGAACTTTCAGGAAGCTGGTTTATTTAACTGTGGTCATGAGGGTGTAATGCCTAAAAGTCTCTGGACCCTGGGTCTGGAAATTCTTTTAGGTTTACACTCAGTGGGGTGGTTACAGGACAGTGGGAGAGAACATACTCTTTGTCCCATATTCTTAGGCCAGACAGAAGTTTTACAAGTGTTTACCAAGAAAACAGAGATAACACTTTTTCCCCAGCTTGATTGCAGACTCTAACTCTATCACACCTTTTGTGTGATACACAAAAGAAAAAAGAAGCTTACAAAAAAGAGGAAGCTTCAAACCACAATGTTCTCTGAAGACTTCCTGCTGATACTCTTTGTAAAAATCATGCTGACAAGAGTTCCAGCCTAATTATGGCAAGGGTCTTTTGGGTGGGGGTACCTTGTCTGCTTCAATCCCAGCAATGCCATGTCTTCAACCCTTGGACCCTGTTTACTTAAATTGTTGTGCTCACATCCTGGCCTCAGCCAACAGATGTGGGTGTGGGCGGGGCTCATTTTAAATGTTCTCTGATCATAGTGATGGAGGTTTGGTGGTGAGTTAAGACGTGTGAATAAAGAGGCAGGAAAATGACCATGAATGCTGAAGTAATTTAGAGATAGAATTGAAGTCTCATATTTTAAAGAATCATCTCCAGAGCTTCTGGGCTTCTTGTGGATTTTTAAATTTTCATTCAAAACAGTAACATGAATTTCTGCAATGGGTTGAACAAAGACATGGAAACTCTTATGGCACATTAAAACCACCATCAGAATAATAGCCAATGTTATTTCATAGGGAGGGGCTAAGTAATCCTAAATTTGCAGGATTGCTGGAATTTGGATATGAGGAGCCCTCCAGAAGCTCATGTGTGAGACAGTGCAGGAACATTTGGAGGTGAAGTGATTGGAATGTGATGTCTGTGACCTAATCAGTGGATAAATCCATTTGATGGATTAATAATTGGAAAGGACTGGTGTACAGGCAGGTTGTGGCTGTAAGAAGTAAGTCCTTGGGATGTGCCTATATTTTGCCCCTGGTAAAGAGAGCTCTCTCTCTGCTTCCTGGTTTCCATGTCCTGAGCTGCTTTTCTCTGACCTTTCTTTCTGACATATGATTCTACCTCATCTCAGATCCGGACCTATGAAATCAGATGACCAATGGGCGGAGCCTCTGAAATCATGAACCCAAATCAACATTTCCTCCTCTGACTTGTCCTTGTAACAAATTTTGGTCGCAGTGGCAAAAAACCGTGTAACAAAGACGGACATGCTTACAAAAATATGAGATAAAAGGGATGAAAGGACTACCTGATTCTAGGAGAGCTCTGTTTCTTGAAAAGTAATACTCGAAATGGAAATGAGGAGTAAGAAAAATCTTTAAACAAATTGGACAGATTTTGAATATAGAACAATATTTTAGTTTAACAACAAGAATTAAAACTCAGTGAAAATGCATGTGTTCATCATTGACTTGGACATCTCCATAGAAGAGGGTCAGTGCATGGGATGAAGGAAATGGGTTCACTTTTGGATAATGCAAATCTGAAATGTTTACAGAGGATGCTGGTAGACATTAATAGCAAGCCAGGAAGGAAGGTGAGATTGCTTGTCAGGAGTCCTATCGACACCAGTAGATTTCAGCGTCCTCATGTATGTGTGGGTTGTAAAGATAGAATACATAGACGGACACAGAGAGAAATCAGTACAGTTAAAGGAGCAATAGGAAGATCACAGTCTGAATAGAAGATGGGTTCTATTGGGTAAAGTGCAGAACCAGAGAAGATAAGCAGTCCAACTGAAGAGATCAAAATAATTCTAGGAGATTAGAATATTACAGAAATAAATGAAGAAGGATTTCTAGGAAGGGGGCATTCAACAGTGTCAAATAATCCAGGGATATCAATGAGCATTGAACCCTCAGGAATTTGATTATTAGCAAGTAATTAGGAGTTTTTAATGAGCAGTTCCAATGGAATAACAGAGATAGAAATGCTAGATATTTGATTGCTGAAGAATAAGAGATAGTGAATATACACAGCTTATGAGATATTTTGAAAATAATCTATGGTGGAAAACACAGATAGGACAATGTATATTTCCCAGAACCTGTGAGATTTGATGACATTTTGAGTGGCTGAATAGGAGTGAAAAAGTATCTTTAAAGGTATATAAGTAACAGCAAATATGTGAAAAAAACACAAAAGTATTCTGAAAAGATTAGGATATCTAACAAAGCACTAACTGGTGCACAGATCAAGAACACCCAAGGAAGGCTGAAATATAAGCAGTATAAAAAATATTTACATATACATTTACAAACCAAACATGCAAAATAATAGTCACCTGGATGATAAAGAATGTGGGATAACCTTGGAAAGAAGAAAGGAACTTTTGGAAAGGAATTTTAGGAGCTGATTCCATCGCACACAACAAGCTGTTCTGTTTTCTCGAGTCAGGGCTCTGATTTCTCCTCTTCTGAACACTACTGATTTGAACTAATTTGAGGGATCATCATCTTAATTTTTCATAATTTCTTACTAAAGACGATGTTTTAAAATAATTATGTAGGGACAGAACACTAGCAAAGCTAAAAAAATCCATCCAGATCACTGAAGAGGAGATGGGTGTGATCAGCATGCATCATTTTAGATCTTCCTCTGTATCCTTCGTGAAGAGAACCCAAAAGCACACAATGTGGCAGGTCAGAGGCAATTCAACTTAAGTGAGCCAAAAGAAATTTTTAGGAACACCTTTCAGGGCAATACAACTCCCAATAATAAAAGGTCCTTTAAATACATCAAAAGGACTAAGTCTTTCAGGAAGCATTTATCCGGTGCTATTCCATGAGGATCAATAGGACCTGGGGGAAATCATTGATTTAAAGAGTCCCAAAGGGGGAAAAATGGAACGAAGAATACCTGTGAAAATTTGTTCCTGTCTGTATTGCAGAAAATTATCACGAATCCCCCAACTACATTTCTTTAGGGTCACATGATACATTGTTAAACCTTTTTTTGGAAATCACCTTAGATTTACCAAAAAGTTTAAAAAAGGATAACGAGGTATCTTTCCCCAACTTTTCTGATATTAACATCTAACCTAATCATGATACACGATTAAGAATTAAGAAACCAACTTTTGCTCAATATTATTAACTAAACTAGAACTTTTACTGAGGTTCAACAAAATTTTTGTTAATGTTCTTTTTATGCTTTTATGAGTCAGATGGAAGAAGTACCCTCCACAGTCCAAAATCTGTAAGAAATCCACCAATCCTGGAAGATACCACAGACGGCGGAGCCAGGATGCAGGTTCATTTAGGTCACCAAGTTTGCTATTTCCTAGCAAAATGTCATGCTTACCACATTGCAGGAGACTTCTGTGCCTCACTTGCATGTATTGTGAAGTTATCAAATGCATAATAAAGCATTGTTGTCTTTAAACAAAAAGGGAGGAGATGACTATTCTATACAAAGAGAATGCACCTTCAAAATTTCTTTACAAATAATTGTACTAATCTCACCCAGGGAGTACTATTTAATAGATTTATAAATGCTCAAAAAGTAACTCCAAACAAAAGATGGATATTTAATCCCGGTCTTCTGAATTTGAGCCACAATATCTAGGCATCATGAACCTGTGTCCAAATAATAAATAGGACCTGAAGTGATGAGATGACAAAGCCTCAGGTTGTCCTAGGGTGTGTGCTCTGTGTTGCTAACTTCTGAACACAGGCCACTCACAGGATTTTCTGTACTTCTGATGGAAAAGGGAGAACAATATGAATCTTCAATAGCAATTTTCAGCTGAATATGACCACAAATAAACCAGGGCAAAGAGCCCTACCTACCTATCTTTTAATCTGTGCCACATCTCAGGTTCTGTTAGCTATACTACGTTTACTTGGAAGATTTTTCTATTATGTAGTGGTAGATGGTGTCTGTTTTTCATTGTTACTTATTTTGGTAAGTGTCTAAAACATCATTGGCTCTGCTGTTAATTTTGAATGTAAGATCATTATGGTCTCTTTGTACTATAATTTTAAGAAAGAGTTTTTAATGTAAAACAAGAACTGTAGTTCATGTAAAATACCTCAAGTTGCCACTCCTCCCTTTGACCTGTTACTGAGTCTTTTGAGCTTGCTATGACAATTCCTTCTCATGCATTTGACCTATATGTTATTAATTCCAAGCTTTTTATTAATATGAGATGATACATTTTTAGAAACTCCTAAAAAAGTAAGTCACTTGAAAATTAATCATTATTTTATGATTAAGCTGGCAATCATTTCTTTTTAAATTTCTTGTCTTCAATTTTGTATATGAGGCTTCCCTGAAGAATTTAGCAATGAATATCAATTCCCAGACCCCACATATATTTTCATTTTTAACCATCTTTCAAAATTATACTATATTTTACTAAACTCCCTGCTATTGCTATGAGACTGTGAAAGGGTAGCAGTAAAAGATAAGAAATGACATTTTTGTCCAATTTCTACTAATAAAAACTTCAAATGCAAAGTGATTTTTAAATCAGAGACAAGCATCTATTTTGAATAAGATTCTCTCTACTCAAGGACATGACTAGAATCTTCAACTACATTTTCATATACTTTCCGAATGAATTTGCTAAAAATTTATTTGCAGTGTGTCCCTAAATGTTTCTATAACCCCTTCATGATTTTTTTGAAACATGCTTAAACTATGTTGCAAACATGAGATTGTGACTAGAGAAAGAGAAAATAATTATCTAGTCTTTCCTTCAAAAAGCATTATGAAATTTAGAAAACACACAAAACAAAATTCCTTGTTGAGTTCTCACACTTCTAAAATTATATTCAATCAATTAAAGGTGAAATTTTTGCTCAGTGGGATAATAAATGGCTAGTAATTCCAGGAGAACTATACAAACTCACAGATGTAAACGTGGTATCATATTCCTGAGTTTAGTAATGACAAAGTAGTTCATTCAGACTACCACTCCTGACCTTTCCAATTGTAGATTCTGAAAAAAATAAAAGTCATGACAGTACTGAAGAGTATATAAAGACAGGCAGGGATTAAAGGGTATCTGATCCTTAAAGAATGATATTCACAGAGTTTAAGAACAACATTTTAAGTATTTAGGCTGTAGACATGCTTACTGATTTTCATGGTATTCAGTTCATGCAGAAAGTTAGAGATTATCAGAATGAAGAATAGAAATCAAGATTCAGTTCCATTAGAGTAGCTGCAAATTTGGGCAAGGAAATCAAAAATAGAGTTCAAACTAAAAGATGCCACAGTGGGGAAGCCTAAAGTTCCTGAGAACAAATTGCCAAACACTTGCCTGGCTCCTCAGTTGCACAATGAAGAACATGAATCTAAAAATCTAGATTTCTAGTATAAAAAAAATGTGTAAAAAGTGTGGGTGGAAATCTAAAATGATGAGCAGATAGTTCAACAGCTCATAAGTTCCAAGGAAAGTTATGCTTTAAAGTTTAAACCTAGCTGGGAATGGTCGTGTGTGTCTGTTCTCCCCATTTCTTGGGAGTTTGAGGACAGCTTAGACAACATAGTGAGACCACTTATCAATCAATCAATCAATCCATCAATCAAGTCTAAACCTAAACAACTTAGGAGATAGATAATTAATTACCTTAGGATTTCCAAGTATGGCCCAAATGAACCCTTCTGTAGGAATAAAAATCATATTGCAGTACTAATAGTTTCTAAAGGAAAAGAAATAAAAAAACTGAACAAATCTATAGACAACAGATACTCTGTAAGAGATAGATGTTTACAGATTGTTTAGACTAAAGTAAAAATAAAATTTTTGAGCTCAGGAAAGGTTGAAGAATATTGTAAAGTAAATGTCAGTAAATGTAGATTATTAAGGGTTTTTTGATGTATATGTCTTTAAATGTCAACTATGTGTACGACTAAAATAATCAAGTATATGGGAGTTGTTATGTCCATAAGAAAAACTATGCTAAAATAGTAATGCAATTGAAAGAAAGAAGAAAAACAGCATATGCTGTTTTAAGTGTATTTAGTATATGATACATGATGCATCTACAAATTAATTCATATTGATGGGGTGAATTTATAATAAATATTTTAATCCTTAGAGTAACCTCCAAATACAAGAAGGTATAGTTTATGAACCAGTAAAACATATAGAATGGGTTACTAATGAAAAGATTCATATTTGATTAACCCAAAGGAAGAAGAAAGGCAGGAAAAGTGAAGGGAAATTAGAAAACATTTAGCTAATTGTTAAAAGTAAAATTAAATATATTAGCTACTATATTAAAACGTTAGATTTCTAATTAAAAATAGAGTTTTTCAAACTGAAGAAACAAGAATCAACTGTACTTGGTTTTAAAGAAACTCATTTTAAATACAATGGCACAGAGAATTTGAAAGTAAAACAATCAGGAAACATGTATCATATAAAAACAGATGTGTGAAAAGCTGATGGCCCAATCAATTAAGAGATTTGCCAAAGTCCTGCATGCAGCTAATAGGTAAGCCAGTGCCAGATTGCATTTTCAGTTTGAGTTAATTTTTTCTTCTAGAACTCACTGGTTTTCATAATTTATTTCCCCATACGCCCACCCCAAAAATGGAGAAGAGGGCAAAACTTTCCCAAAAATGGAGAAGAGGGCAAAACTTTCTAGGTTACATTTTTCACATTTGTAGATGCTATTTTCCAAAGATAATTCTGTAATTTAATGTAAATTGGATAAACATTAAGTATAAAATATTTGATAAATATGAAAAGCACAAATTATGGGATATAGTTTATGAAATGCAACATCACCACTTCTTTGAATTTTCTTTCTTTCATTCCTTTGCTAAAAGATGTGAATTAAATTTTCACAATGTATTGAGACAGAGCTAAAAATGCTCAAAATGAACTGGATTTATAATTTCTTCCATGTATTCATTCCGTTTGAAAACTCATTGCAACAGATCTTCCTTATATGACTTTTCTGCATATTTCTGAAGCTCCTTCCTTCCCTTACTTCAGTCATTTTTTTTTCATAAATGAAAGGTCACCTCCTTGGTGAGTGCCTCCTTAAAAACCCTATTTAAAATGGTAGTTATCCACATTGAACTCTCTAACACTTCCCTCAGTTTTCCTCCCCATTATATTTAGGACTATCTGACATATCCCTATAGCTATTAATTTATTGATCTATTATGTCTACACTAGATCGCTGCACTTGATATAGTCTCCAAGGAGTATTTTTTTTATTTGCCCCTACATTTCAACCTTAAATATGTACATGTTAAACAGGTGTTCATACAGTATTACTTCAGGAAGTATTCAAAGGTGGCATGAGGTCAAAAATTTTAATTAATTTTAATCATGAATTTAAATTATTTAAGTTTCAATCTGATGCATAATTGTATTTTGGAAATAATAAGGCTTATGACAAAAATGGAGGAAATGAAATTTTTCACTTATTATAAAATGTGATTTCATTTCATGATAAAAAGTAATTTACCACATAACTATTTTCTTTGAAATATTATACACAGATGACTTTTTGGCAATTCAAGCATATGCAGTTACAGCAAATGAGTCTCAGTAGAATATAGACCATATTACATTGATTTAAGAAAACATAGCCACTGAATGGGAAAATGAACAAATTTTTAACACTTAGGTGATTATCATGAAGCGAATGAAATATAATTAATAGATTCATGTATTTTAAGAAAATGAAGCATATCAAAATTCTTTTCATTTAAATAGTGGTAAATGAGATACTATTTACATGGGTTCTACAATGTGCATTATACTTTAGGGTCTTGATCAGGGAAATAAAAATATATTGTTTTCTAAGCAATGAACTACAAAATTTTTAAGTAAAATAAAATAACAACTGTTCGGAATCACATTGAGAACCTCTTCCAAAGTCTAAACTGTTTTTAGTAGCAAATACTTCAAATTGTTTTTACAGTACTTTAAAATATGAATGTAAAGCAGAAGAATAAATCTCTCCAGAAAAAAATTATTTGAATATATACAAAGGACATGATGGGGTTTCCTCGGGTGCCCTTACGTGCTTGCACCTCTGATTGTCTCACTATTAATTCTGGTATTTTATGACTCAGTTAAAGGCTGATTTAAATGCACAGATTGTTGTTTGGTGGAAGTGAAAATATTCTTTACACAAAAATTAATCCGAAGTTTATTTTGGTGCCATGTCACACATTAACAAGTTTTGTTTCTACCTCAGCAAACATCTTAATATTTCTTTATTAATTGCTTGTTCAGTTCCTGAAATGCATTTTGAACATCTTAATAATTCCCTCATTAATTAATGATTTGAATAGAATCTTTCAGATATGTTCAGTTTCTATTTTCAAGGGAATCTATTTTACTTTTTCATATATTTTATATTAACAATTATGCATACAAATCGTACAAATATTTATGTATGCACACACACATATTTATATAATTGATACACAATTAGCACCACTTAATCTGTACAGTTTGATATACTTTGACATATTCATACTGCCATAACATCATTGCCCAAGTTAGTGAACATATTCATCATCCAAGGAGTCTGTATTTAAATCCAATCCAGCCGCATGGCTTGCCAGCTACATAGCCATTAATCAGTTCCTTAAATCTCTGAACTCAGGTTGCTTACCTGTAAAGGAGGATAGGTTTTCTAACTATTGTAAAGGAGTGTTGTGAACAACAAAAGAAATATGAAAGCAAAGTACAAGGTGCCAAAAATATTTCTATGGCATAAAAATTAGCTACTGTATGAACATGAGCCATTCTCTAAATTTTTTGATTGTGCACATAATTAACTGTTAAACATGTGTATTGATGTGAGTGTATTGACATAGTATTATTCTAAGTATTTTACCTGATCTATTTAGTTTTCGATAATTAAAATGAGCCAATTTAATACTATTTATAGATGAGACAAACAATATCCATAGAGAAGAAGAACAATATCAAAGCATTTCTGATATAGTGTAGAAGAATTTGGCCAAGTACATTTTGTGTTCGTTCTCTATAATTTTCCATAAAAGTATTGTATTCATGGTAGTCTTGAAAACATTTCTAAAATCTATGATGTTGATAATAACATACTTTATTAAATGTAATTGGTACTTCAATATTAGTCTTATTTTCTTTACATGAATTTTTTTGCATGAAATTTTATGCTTCATTCTAAAGCTAATTACCACAATCTTGACAGATTCTATTAATTTTCAGAGAAAATAAAACCTCATGGATGATCAAAATGATCAGATATTCACAGAAAGCTGATTACAATTTCAACATATTTCACAGTTTTAAAAACTATATGATATATCATCTTTTGTGGGTGGCATTTTTCATTAAACATTTTTAGGGTTCATTCACAATGTGGCCAATGACAGTACTTCATTCCTTTTTAAAGTTTAATGATATTCATTGGATGCACATCTATAATGATTGGTTCATTCATTGATGGACACTGACTACTTCTGTCTTTTGGTTATTGTGTATGCTGCTGCTGTAACATGGAGACATGATCATTTGACTGAATACATGTTTTCAATTTGCAGGAGAGGGGGCCAGTATTTGCCTTGGAGTAAAATTATTGGATAATATGGTAATTCTTTTTTTAAAAAGTTGTGAAGATGTTATAAGAAATTTTCAGATTTGGTAAATCCTTTACAGACAAAAAGCAGACTGGTGGTTGCAAGAGGTTAGGGAGAGGATGGAATGGGAAATAACTGCTTAATGAATGTATTAGTCTGAATTTTCTATTCCCTGTGAGGAATTGGTTCTTGTGAGTGTGGAGGCTGAAAAGCCCCCAAGTCTCTCCTTCTGCTCCTTCTTGGTCCATGTAGGTCCTCAGCAGATGGGATGATTCATACTCTATCAAAGAGGGTAGTTTTCTTTACTTTGTCAGTTAACATGCTAATGTGTCTAGGAACATCATTACACACACAACCAAAAATAATGTCTAGTCAAATGTCTGGTCACCCGTGATACAATCAAATCAACACAAAACATCACAAGTCCATGCTTTGTCACCGTAGCACCCTTAGGCACCTCTGTGAGCCATACTTAATCTCCAAATACAAACAATGTTAAGAAGATGATTCTTGCTAACATCATATCACTATCACAGATATTACCAAAAACATGCTAACCCTTTCCTCAGAGAAGAAGGCTAAGTCCTTGAGTGATGTTAACCTAATTTCTATATCTTACAACTTAAATGTCAGGTTGTAAAATTAACAATATTTAAATATCATAACAGAAAATAAAGTCTATATATTCTATATAGCATGATAGGATAATGAGAGGAATATTGAATTATCTGAATATGCAAAAACAGAGAGAGAGGAAGGAGAGAGAGAAAGAAAGAAAGAACTGTATTTATAACAAAATAAGAAAGAAAATAATGTCTTTTCCTTCACTAAGCACCTCGGCAGGTTCTAGTTCTTTGCATATCATGATGACTCAAATTCTCCTCCCTGGAGTCTAAGCCATTATTAGTCCTGTCTTATCTAGTTCTGTGCAATGGTCCATGGACCTTAATAACAGGACAATGTAATATTAAGGGAATCCTAAGTGAGTTCCTGTATTCCAGACCCACTCTTGCTTACATCTATTGTGGAATAGTAACCTTAGTTCACCGTGGTAAACACTCCAGCCAACATTGTAACTCCTCCTTGGCTAATTTAGATGCACTCAGAGCTCAAAGTCACTGGAGGAAGTATTAACTTTCTATTCAGTGGAACCATTGCTGATCCAGCATTTCTCTCACCAGATCTAAAACCTCTAAGCTTGTAGTACTTAAAATCATGGAAACAGAAAGCAAGTATTTTTGAGTGAGTCACCTGTTGGTTTCTGAGCCTGTGATTTCTAGGTCTGAGGAAAGTAGCAAAATAAATTGTTTTGTGATTCATAGTGTCAGCCCTGCAAGGTATTGGCACCTCACTGGCACTGTAAATGAATTTTCAAAAGGCCGAAGGACAGTTCTATCAAGCCAGCTGCTTTAAAATGGATGAGTCACATGGTAAGACCGGTGGGTTTTGTGAGAGTAGATCCATTGCTGTGCTTTTTAGTTTCATTTTATGTCTCCTGTGGAGTGAGCTTCTTGATGAGAAGCAATGTTATGTACAATACCATGAGCATTGATAATGGAATTCTCTTAGTCCATAGATGCTAATATTGATAGAAATGTTGCATTGTAGAGAAGGAAAACCTGTATCTCTTTCAGTAAGGACAGATCACTGACACTTCCATGACAGACATGGTCTAGTGTAATCAACTTGGAAGCAGATAGCTGGCAGATTACCACAGAGAACCTTGCCATGCCAGGGGATTTATGCAGTCTCCTACTGGCAGATTGGCTGCTCCCAGTGATTTAAAAGGTCAGCCATGGCAAATGGAAATCCATGTTGTTTAGGCCATCTATAACCTCTCTTTGTCACCACGGCCACTTTTTTTCAGGGAACTAATTAGAGGCCAGAAGGGTGTCTGGGAAAGAAGCTGACTAGTAGTTGCCAAATAGGTTATCAGTTCTACTTGATTATTACAATTGCCCTGTGCTGATGTCACCCCTTGGTGAACATTCACACAGGACAAAAAAATGTTCACATTCTTTGTTCATTTGAAGATGTCTATCTTCATTTCTTCCCCAAATTTCCTTGTCACCAATTTCTCAATCATTTTTCTTCCAAGTTGTTTACTACATATGAATTCCTATCTAATTTTGTATATAAACATTTCTCCTTCCAAGCAATGTGATCCACCAGGTGCACTGAGAGAAGTTCTGCCCACAGGAGGGGTTCCCTTCACCAGTCATTCAAGGATGTCCAGGAAAGGGGTTGCAGTGCTGTAGTTCACGTGGGGCATGCATTTTGTGCAGAAGCATCTGTGACCGATGCCTGAGTCATCTCTTTCTCCATCAACTGGTCATAAGAAGCTCCCCGCATGGCCATAGGAGAAGGTTGGGAAAGAGAAGGTGATATAGCAGGATTGGGGACTAAGCATTTGGATGGCATCTCCACATAATTTATTTGTGCCTTTGGAGCCTGTTCACACCCCACCATGTATATAACCATCCAAAGGCTATTTGATAGCAACTACTATCATTGTTAAATAAGTAATTTTTTTTCTGTTTAATGGGCTGTATTCATGAAAACAGTATGCTTTTATGATTAGTGACAATAAGAAGGTTGTCTAATGATGTGTATGATTAATTTTTCCATTTGTTTATTTCTCATTTTTTTTGTATTAGATAAATCCAGGCTGTACTATATTTCATTATTATACTATTGCATTTGAAAATACTATAAAAATAAGATTAATTTATTAACAAGTAGAAGAGACACACTTTTAAGTTTCTGAATTGAAATAAACATGTAGAAACAAATTCTTAAAATTAATTTAATTTGGCATGATTTTAGAGGGATAGCAACCCATTTAAAAGAGGTAATCCTGGTTTCTGGAGGAAGTCAGCAAAAAGATTAAATAAATATACTTCAAAGGAGTTTATATACATGCAAACGGACTGTGAAACAGTTTTACAAGTAATAACAGGGACAATATTGCTTTGTATACCTGGGATTCTGTATACCCTGTCTGCAAACAAGACACATTAAAAAAGAGGGGATAGTGATTTTAATGTCGCTGATTTTATTACCTTATTTTTGTGTATATGCTATATAATACTTCTCCAGGGAAATAATTATCTGAGAAAAACAAGCCAAAGAGCTTTATAAAAAAAAGGTTTCCCTGCCAAATAATACAAAATAATAATAAATATTCAAATTCAATAGGGAATCTCAATGAACTATTTTAATTATTACATATTTTATGATATTTTTTGTCACTGTATCCTGCAAAGACACTCATTATCACTGTTTATATTATCGTGTTTAATATAGACTTCTTTTGAAAATGTGTATTGATTTTCCACATTATTATTATTTTTCTGTTCTTATATTCACCATCACAACAACATTACCTGGCTATAATTACACATCCCACTTTAATAACTTCTTAATAATTGTCTCTTTCTACTCATGAGCCTCACTTCTATTTGTTTTTAAAAGCAAAACTGCAACAGCATGCTGATATGATATCATGGAGATGATAGAGCAGAGCTATTAAAATACTGCATATGCTGCTAATTTACTCAATTACCTGTTATGTCTTCCATAGGGTGAAAAACCATTTTATACCATTTGGTTTTCTGAGAGGAATAGCATGATTCAGTGTTTGGCTCAAAGAGAGATGCTAACACGATGCATTGATGTGTTGTCCTTGGTGGGTCACTAGTTCTCATATGAGTTTTACCTTGATCATGTAAAACTGATCAAGACCGCCTCAGGAGAAAGGAAAGAAAATACTTAGTGTCTCAACATGCTTTTGAGGATAATAGTGCAATATAGGCTATAATAGAGTGTTGTAATATATACAAGAGTTTAATGATAATAAGGTGATTTATGGCTACTTGGGGAAAGTCAGACTATTTTTGGAACAATAAAATTTGTGTGTACATTTAGATAAATACTTACCTCCTATGTATATTTTTAAAAAGTAGAATATTTAACTAGCCCTCTTAGGGCACGCTCATAACAGTAAATTCCATTCTAAATAATATTAATAATTTTCTTTAAGTAATGATCTTCTTTAAATTTGAATAAATTTGGGGTGAATATTAGAAAGACGTTATTTTAAAATAGCACTGAATTCTTAAAAAGGCCACTTGCTCCATTAATTCAACTTTGTAAAACTAGAAAATAAGTTTCTCATACTAAGTCTAAATTAGTCCTATTATAAAGGCCTATGGGGACAATAGAAAATTTGCCATCTGTGCATCACTACCAGCAAGGACACTGATTTCATATGTGAAGTCAACACAAGTATTATGGCAAAGTACACAATGATTCTGCAATTGCATGAATAATGGAACTCTGAAGATTAACCTGAGCGTAGCCAGCAGGCAGAAGCTCCTCCATCCTGTCCGTCTATTTTAAATCAATTAAAATATACTGAATAAACTGCCTCCTCAGAGAGAATCCATTCATTTTCAACATGTCAGTCTTATTGGATGTTTTCAATTGCTCCCTAAAAATGCCATTGTGCTGCACACATTTGATTAGAGCCACTCAAAGATGGTTTCTTTTCCTTATACCTGAACATCTAAACCATGGGACAATCAGGAAATAAAATTAAGGTTTATTTCTTAAACAAGTTTTGAGAAAAACAGACAGTGACAACATTGAAAAGGGAATAGAATTTATGACTAAATATGAGAAGGCATTAAATTTATTGAGCATCTAATCTGTAATGTAAAAATTATGGCATCTCCAACCTAAAATCAGGTACCACCAAAGTGGCTAAAAGCAAGGCTGAGAGTTAAGTAAGATATATAGAAATAGAGAAAGGATTAATAGTATAGATTTCTTTTCAGTTATTACTTTTTGTTCAGTTATACTAGAGAAAAATATTTCAAAAGATACCATGAGAATTTTGGTCAGTTCATGCAATTGACTTAATTGATCTCCATGTGGGCAATCTTTGATTCTAGGGTGTGGACATGGGCAAGAAAAAATAGGTGATCTAACTATGCCAGTTCAGTCTAATTTCCTGGACTTTTCTTACAAGTATAACTAAGATGTCTTTTGAGCTTTCCTAGATTTAAGACATGAATGCATTCAGTCTCAATCTGTTGACTTTGATCATTTTGAACTACTCGTTTTCAACATCAAGTACTTGTTCAGCAATTAACCTAAGATATCTGCAGATCCCTCCAGGCTTGAGCATCTGCATGACTTTCAGAGCTTTTTCCCTGCATTCTGCAGAACAGGTGAGCTGATGAACTGGCCTAATTCCTCACTTGTTCTGTTCTTTGTGTGTAGCCTATAAATTAGGTCCAGATATAAATCCTACCCACTTGGCTCTATTTCCAGGTACAATATGCCATGTTTCAGCTTTCTCACGTGGTAATTCGCTGCATAGCATTTACCAAACTTCACTGACAGCTAAGGTGGCATGTGGCCTCATGGAGGGAGGACATAGAGGAATTGGAGAAGGAAGAAAGAATCCCTATGGGGAGGGATTATGAGTAGAAGCACAAGCAATTTTACAACAGAAGCTTCTCTTCTTAAAGGTCTTTAAGACACATACCAGGTGTTCTGTCCATCTATTTCCTCTCTTTTCTTTCCTTCCCTCCTACCTGAAATTTTTCAAAATTACAAATGCAGATATATTTAACTGTTATTTTTTTAACTAGCTCTTTCTCATCTTATGGTTTTATTTTCCTCCTGAATCACTAAAATACATTTAGCTTCCTTTACTTTTACACAAGAGGTTACCTTAAAGGCAATATCTCAAAGTAATATTGGTTTTGGTGACACTCACAGAGTGATATCTTAGTCATCACTTCCCTGCACATTCAGTTAATACTAATCAGAAAAAAAATAGATATTAGCATTAAGAGAGAAGAAAAGATCCCAAGAATGTTACATCTATAACATGCAAATGTCAGTGGAAACACAATGAGAATCTCCCAGTGGGATACAGGTTTAAGGGAATATCTAGTCCTATTATGAAAATCGTCCTTTTAAATTCAGAGACACCCATTAACAAACATTTTATTGTAAATATGTCAAATAAGCAAGTGCTGTGTTATTTTATGTCATTCATTTATTCATTAAGAATATTTTAGTTTTGACTTTGATGGAGCTACCCACAGTGTTTTGTAGTTATTAGATGTTTAGTAGTGCATTGAACTGAGAATTTTGGAAAGTACTTATGTCTTTTATGTATTGAGCCATGATAAAAGTATGTGTAGTTTGTCATAACTTCCCCTGACTCCTCAGCATTCACTAAGGAAATGGCTTATCTCCATTTCATGTTGTGGTGGAACAGCACAATCAATTGTAGACAAAACATACCCACAATCATATTTTATATATGAACACTTGAATGCGTGTATGTGTGTGTGTGCCCGTGGGTATAACTGAGCAGACTAGATTTCCAAAAGGACAGTTTGTTTTATGTGGAAGAATTCATTTTTGGGTTTCAAATTTCTTGCCTAACCTGATAAAATATGAACAACCAAATCACATGCTAAACTGAAGATTTGCAGTACTATGAACATAGTCTTGGAATTGCATCATCCAAATGAGACTGTCGTTTATCTGTTCATTCATTCAGTTAGCCTACACTCCTTCACCTTTGACTTTAATAAACTATCAATTTAAAGACATGCCATTATTCTTTGACTCACTAAAAGACATAGATGCTTTGTAAATTCAAATTTGGAATAAATGAATAATCCTGTGCAATACAAAAATTGGTTGCAAAGTCTTCTCATTACCTTGAGGCTTCTTCCATCTACTCAAGGGATTATGCAATTTTACCTTTATCTGGTTCCCATTCATTTTCTGTTGGGTTGGTGATCAGTTTGTATGTATATCAATATCTAAGCATCATCTGGTTCTGAGCATTCTTCTTTCTTATTTATTGCAAATTGTTTGGATGTGACTGTAAGACAATGTGCAGTAGCTCTTATTTTTCTTAGGAAGACTATTTTTTTCTCACTATGATTGATGTTATGCCTCACTGTTTTCTCTTTCCCTTCTGTGAACATAATAACTCTTTTAGTTTTTAAACATTTTGAAATTTTGGGAATTTTTAAAAGGCAATTGAAATCAACACATAAAGTGACAATCATGCACACATCCTGATTGTAGTGATGAGAAAAAGGAACAAATATGACCCAGTTCTCACATGCACAGGCAAGGACAATTGGCTCACACCTCTCTCTTAGTCACTAAAATTGCAAATGCTACTGATTACAATTATCCACAAGTTCTAACTTAAAAAGGGAAACTCCTAAATAAAACTGCACTGTTTATTTATTGAAATTCACAAGGTGCCCGAAACTGCTAAGTGTTGAAGGATATCAAAGGAATGTGCTTGGGGTCAAGGGTGTGTGGTCAAGTAATATCTGTAAGTCCCATATGAAAATATACAGTGTGGTAGTAAAATGCATGCTGAAGGAATAAAAAGAAGATAGTCCTCCATGCTGAGAAGACACACACACACTTCAAAGGAAGGGTGTCAGTTTACCCAATGTTTAAAGAGTCATAGAGCTTGGAGCTAGGGTTGTAACTCAGTAGTAGAGTGCTTGCCTAGCATGTGTGACGCACTGGGTTTGATTCTCAGCAGCATATATAAATAGATAAATAAGATAGATAGATAGATAGATAGATAGATAGATAGATAGATAATGGTCCATCAACAATGAAAAACAAAGAGTCATAGAATTTGGAAAAGTGGAGATGGTGAGGAAAAAGGGACTTCAAACCCAATGCAGATTGTGAGCAAAGACTTCAAATCAGGAGATGAATTCAGGAGATAGTAGGTAGGTTTTTTTGACCTTAGCTTAGCATGTAAGAAGAAATAATTACAAATGAGGTTGGAATGGGCTGTAAGTAAAGATTCTCAAATGCAGGGTTAGAAAATAAGGTGAGCTTTGAATTTTTCTGATGTTGCTAGCATATGAGTAGAACAGTATTTCAAGAGGCAAAACCTGTGTTTCCAACTTAAATGAATGAATTTGACTACCAAGGTGAGATTTGGGTGCATATCAGTTGCTCATGCATAAGCAGGTAGGGGTTTGGCCACAACAAAGTGAGATGTGGTTTTCTCTATACCTGTTCTCAAGGACAGGTAGTACTTACCCAGGTAGAATAAATACCTTTTTACTGAAAATACTGCCCCTCAAACTGTGGATGATTCACTCCAAAGTGGAGTAGGGATCATTTTTCTGGAACAAATTACATACATATTAGATAGTAGGATCTTGGATGAAGGGAAGTTAGGAAATATCCAAGTACTCTAGAATTAAAGGGTTTTGGGGAATGAGGTTTACTTTGGTGAATGCTGCCCCAGAGGTTCCAGCAGTCCCAAACTACTTCTAACGAACCAATCAGACAATGTTCGTAAACATGAAAATTGTTTATGCAAGCTCATTTGTCGTATATCACTCATATTCAAATGGTTGAAACAAAATCGGTAAAAACACAATATTACAATTCGAAAGCAATTCAGCTAAGAGATTGTAGCCAGAAAAACTAGTAATAGAGGTTTACAATAGTAAAGTGGTATAACAAACCAATATGAAAATTATTGAGAAATTGAAGTAGGATGATGGTCACGGAAATACAAAGGATGGAATATGTATTTTTTGTTTGTTTGTTTGTTTTTTGTTTTATTATGTTTAATAGCAATCAACTAAAACATCTGTTTCTATCCATGGAGAAGTATGCTCTAGTCTTTTACAAATAGCAAAATTAATGAAAACCATACAGTATCTGTTGTTGATAAAGTTTTCAAATAAAATCCAAAATCCAACATTTGTAAAGGAAATGTGTAAACAAACATTTGTAAACAAAGTGTGCACGTTTTAACTACCACCTACAGAATAGCTTAGGTAACATCAGGCCAATTGGTAGTACAAATTATGAAAACTGAGATATTTTTACTTGGTTAGTCTCTCTTATGTTAGTTTATAGCCATGAACTATAAAACTTATTTTACTACTCTCCATAACCCTCAAAAATTTGCACTGATTTCACCTTATAGGGAAATATGCATTGTTAATGACATATCTATATAGAAACATTAAAATGACATCAATCTGGAAAACTCAGTTATAAAAATGTTGGTAAATATTCAAATTTTGCATTCCCTGCTATCAGTTTATAAACACCAGATTTATTTATTTATTTATTTATTTATTTATTTATTTATTTATTTATTTTAAAGCGTCAAGAAATAGTCCTGCTAAATTCTGCAATGGAGTTCTAAGTACTTGCTTGTTTTGGTACAAGCTGAGATGAATTGTACATTGAGATAAAATGCTCCCCAACATAGTTGGACTCTATTTCCCATAAATGTAGGAGAATCCACAATTTGTGAATTGAGAAATAGAGGAACAAGTAGACACAGAGTGATAACAGCTTCTCTTTTCCATGGACTTGACATAATGCAAAGCTGCTAGGTTATTTGTTGCCTTTAGTAAACAAACTAGAAACAGAAAATCCCTAAATTAAAATAAGCACACCACTCTGAAATCCTCAAACTATTTTCCATTCTGAAGTGTTCAATAAAATTAAGATTTTCTTTAACCAATTTGAAAAAAAAAAAAGTTTTGTTTATTTGTCTAATCTCTTTCTTCTCTGCATGTAATAAAACATCATGGAATTTAGAAGAGGAAGTAATCGTTACACACTCCATGAAAACAAGTAGGCATGCTGTCTTTTACCTGCCAATTTGGAATCCTTAATTACTATTCAAATGCAAAAATCACTTACAACAAGCATTATTCTCTCACTATCAATGAATACAGGTTTGATAGCACTTTAAAATTTTGATTCTGTTGTACCTCCATTGAAATTAATTTGGTCAATCAGGGGTCATGTGCTTGTTTTATTACAAATATACTAGATATATTAAAGACTGAGTCAAGGATTGCTTAACATTGAAATACTTAGTTTTTTTTATTGAGAGTAGACTTTTGAAATGTCATTTCAATCTGTAATCCTCCCATGTATTTTTTTTAATTCACCACTGTTCATCACTCTTATGTTATACAACTTTCCATGAGCTGTCAGATACTGTGGGCACCTACATCGAAACATGCAGACCCAGCATATCATCTGGCCGAGTCACAGAGCACACCCTGCAGGGCCTGAGGACCAGCTGTACATCATTGCTGATGCACTCATGCACTGAGATGCAACAAAGAGCTGCTTTTATAGGAAACATGTTTTATCTATGTGTCTACAAAGACTAAACCTTGCCAAAATCTTTGAATATGGATGCAATCCATATAGACAGGTTAGGATTATAATAGCTTTCTAAAATATGATTTTATTAGGGCATAATTATTATACATAAAGTGGGATTCATTGTGACATATTCATACATGAACATAAGGTCCTCTATTTCATGATCTTGTACATCCCATTTCCCTCTCCTCCTCCATTGTTCTTGGTCCCCCTCCTCTAATTTAAGATCTCTCTTCCACTTACTACTTTTTTAATCAGTGCATTTTATTGATACATAAGAGTGGGATTCATTGTGCTATATTCATATACACACAAGCATAATTTCATTCCCTAGTACCTCTCCATTGTTTCCCGTTTTCCCTCCTCCCAGATCCCCTCCAGCACTCAGATTGCATTAGATGCTTTTTTCAATTCCTTTTTTCCTCTCTAGCTTCCCCATCTGAGAGAAAAGTGAGTTAGAATGCTTCAAAAATCACATGAAATAACTTAAAAAAACACAAGGACCTGCAAGCACCCAGTGCCAGTTCTCCACATTGATTTGGCAGTGAATTTATTTAAATTTCAATGGACACTGAATGTGAAAATACATTCACCTTCATTGTCCCAACAAAACACAAGTGAAAGCAACAGGATCATATACTTCTAAACACCAAAAATGTTTAAAATGAAAAATACAAAAAATACCAAGTGCTGGCACAGACCTGGAAAACTAAAACTTCATTCCCAATCTTGGAATATAATGTTATATTATTTTTAAAAGGCAACTAAATACACAAACCATACCATACAACAATGCCACTTCTAGGTATGTACCCAAGGGAAATATATGTTTGACAAATCAAAACAACAATTTAAAATGCAAAATTTGTAATATCTGAAAATTAGATATAACCCAAATATCCATCAACAATACAAAGGAAAAATAAGTGATGAACCATTCACATAATGTCACACTATTTAACAAAAATGACCAAAAATTACAAATGCATGTAGAAAACTTAGGAGAGCATCTTATAATATAGAATAAAAAAAGCTAGTCCCAGAATTATCTATAAAAATGCTTAATATAAAGAAAGAAAATGGCAAGCAATATGCTGTTAGAGGTCAGGATAGTGACTACTTTTGGTGTTGTGAATTGAAGGGGACTCCCAGGATGCTTGTGGTGTTGAAACTCGATTTCTGTCTGACGCTGTTGATGTGGTGTGTCCAGCATGCTAGAATTTATTGTGCAAGCTTATAGCATGATAGCTCTGTATGCATGTAATTTTTTATTAAAATGTTAAAAAATGTTTAAAAAAGTTCTCAGGGAGGTTAAAATAGTAAAACATCTTGAGTAGCTGTTCAGTTACCTAAGGGCTGAAATTAGATTTCCAAAGACTCTAGAATTAACAGGACAAGTGAAACATGTTGTGATGGCCATTCCTTTCACCTTTGTGTTGAAAATTAACAAATATAGCATTGAAAAGCCAAGTTCAATGGCAGGTTATGTTTAAAGAGAAAGGGAAGTTAGGATTCCAAATAGTCTGTGGTAATGATGAATGATTATTTAAGTTCAGGTATATCAAACACCTGGGCACAGATTATCTCTGTATAGGAGGGTGGGGGATTTTGCTAAAGGGTCTTGGTTCTTGCAGATTACCATGACAATATATACTGATTGCTTGCACACAACAGAAATTTCTCATAACTCTGGAACCTTGGGAGTTCAAGATCAAAGTGTTGGCTGACTGAGTCTGATGAGGGACATCTCTGTGGTCCCTGGATGGTGCCTTCTGCCTGTGTCTTCACATTGAGGAAGGGGCAAGGGAATACCTACTGCCTTTTCTAAAGGTTACTGATCCCATTCACAAAGGCTATGCCCTTGTGAACCTATCAACTGACACAGGACATAATTCCTAATACCATCACCTTGGGAACTAGAGTATCCAGAGGTGCATTTTGGGGAGACATGAATCCTTGGATCATAGCAAAGGGAGTGGGCATAAAGCTAAGGTAGGTATGACTTTCCACAGACATTTGAACTTTGAAATATACTCAAATGTGTCTAAGAAAATAAGATGAGCTTTCCTAAGATAAGCAAAGTTGTGAATAACAAATCACTGGTAATGGAAGACAATACAGAAAAGATACTGTCCGTTAGGAATAAGTCCTACTACCAATTTGTGCTGTTCTAAATCATAACAATTTAAGAATCAGGATACTTTACTCATTAGTTCCTACCATGTTTTATTTTTAAAAGTTAAGAGCTATTTACCTGATGCTAATTTATGTTAAACTACTTTATTTTAAACTACTTTGTTCCAAACAAAACAGACAAAATTTCTAAATTGTAGATAACATTGAGTACAAAAAACGATCACATAAAAAATGAAAAGTGTGCAAAATATAATTATTCTATTTACAGTAAGCCTTTTTATTGTTGTTGTTAGTATGAGTGACCCCTTCGAACATGTTGAAGCATAGCCACTTAAGAGAGAAAGCTTATTTTGTCTGAAACCAAAAGTCAAGGTTTCATTAGACTTTACTAGGTGATGGCATCCTCAAATATTTTTGTGCAACAAAGGAATAAGGGCTATTTTTACATAAGTATTAGTTACCCACTGCCCTAGAAATGCATATTTATAAACACTACATATAAACATTAGATGACCCCTGAAAATAACACTACACTTATTTGTTATAAACTAACAAATAGAATGAGGTTTGTGAACATAAATACAATGAAAGGAACAAAAATCCTGAGATTTCCAAATAATGTAGAACACTTTCACTCTAATGAGAAAAGAGCCCATTATTGAGCTCAATTCCACAAAGCTATTTAATGGGAAATTGTTATAATACACAGAGAATTAAACTATCCCTTCACACTTAGTTGCTAACAAAGGAGAATAAGTATTTAATAGTTGATTTATAACCTCATTTCACATTTTCGTTTTTGCTTGCACCAGTTGCTTGAGCTGTAAGTTCATTTTGTCATAAAGAAATGGGAATATAATCACATCCTAATTACATAGCTTTGGGTTATTTGTACAATTAAGTTATCTGTTACAAAGTTAATGAATGTTAATAATGCAATTCTCTCTGATGACCTGATTGATATACTAACACTTATTGTGTACCACAGTCTATTAATTGAGGCATAATTATTAAATGAATATTGAAGAAATGTATATGTGTATGTTTATCTCTCAAATCAAGTCATTTATGACAATTGCATTTTTAAATACACTTTCAGTTATTAGAGATCTAAATTTTAGAAAGAGCAGTTATGCCAACATGCTTTTTATCTTTTTAGACTAACATGTGGACATCAGCGTAAACTTATCTCTTAAGATTTGGGAAGAATGTGCCCTTTATCTCAAATGGGGACATCTATGGAAAACTGAAATAGAAAACAAAAATTCAAAAAACAGTCCAAGTATAAATGGCATTGAAATGCTGTGTAGAGAAAATTGGGCAATAATAGAAGAAAATCTTTATAAAACAAGGTTAAAAAACACATGCACACGAAATTAGCACTGAGCACTCCAGCCACTGGGGACAATCTCCTCGCCTTTATTTCCTTTGCTTAGACACTGTCAGCAGTCACAAATCAAGTTAGGTTTAGATCACAGTGTGTTAAATTATATTTATGTCCTTGTAAAGCTGGGCAACATCGCTGCCTTGTGTAAGAAATCTTTAAACCACATGTTCGGGCTAGTAACTGCTGATGTTTACTTCCAAAATTCGATCTAGTTGCAATAGATACTTAAACATTGACCTTTTAAAGAGTCCCCTTCTGAAAGTCTATCTCAGATCCTGCAGGTACTCCTATTACAAATCATCAATGGCTTGTATCCTCTTGTGAGAACTTAGAAACTGTCACCCTAATTCTTCAAATGCCTTTTGATAATTAAGTTTTCTGAGCTTAATTTACAACATAAATCTCCACCTATAACATAGTGTGTTTAAAAAATCCCTAAGTTTGGAACTGGCATATGAGATTGCATCCAGACATAAAGTTGAAGGATATAGAAACTGAGAACATAAAAAAATATTTTCATGTGAATTGTCCACATATGGAAGCAAATGTGAGTTCTGCTCATGGGAATTATCTCAATTTTCCACTCCAGTTGACTCGTGTAAGATGAAAGTTAAAGAATAATGGCATCTTATTTCCTCAAGCAATTAACAGCAATGGGTTTTTTTGTTTTGTATTACTTGTTTGTTTATTTGTTTTGCAGTACTGGAGATGAAACTCATGGAAGCACAACCATTGAGCTATATATATCCTGAGCCCTTCTTACTTTTTATTTTGAGAGTGGAGTTTCACTAGGTTCCCCAGGCTGGTCTGAAACTTTTGATCTTCCTCCTCAGCCTCTAGAATGGATAGTAACACAGACCTGCTCCACTGTGCCCAGCTAGTGTTGACTTTTACATGGCCTTCTCCTTAGTAATGAAAATATATTCATTATTTAACTTAAATGGTTAAATAATGTTTCAGTGTTATATCTCTCTATGCATTTTCCTAAAATTATTTATATCTTCAGAATTGCATTTGGATACATAGCCGTGGGCTGGCTGCCCTTTCCTAGTTTGGAAAATTCTAACAATTTGGGGAGGTGGATTTATTTCTGTGATTTTTTTCTTTATTGGAGGGTTTCCTGAAAATGGCCCACTCTTGCTTGAAGAGTTTGTTTGCTGATCAAAAGAAATGAATGAAATGAAATTTGACTTGTGATTTTTTTTTTCCTGATGGGGACTAAAAGATAATTTCACAAACATTTCCACTTTCATAAAACAAAGTTATTATTGCTTTTAAAATTAATTTTCATAATGAAGGAAGTTGAGCAAAAGAACAAGGCTACATTCCTCTTCGGATCTAATTAAAACAGTATTTTATACAATTGTGCCTAAAGTTCTTTTCTCAAACAGTAAAACAGCAAAAATTAAATTGCCCCCCATGTGACTTTGTAAAGGGCCTCAGCTAATTTAATTAATTTATCTTGAGCTTCCTAAATTCAGCACCAGGCAACACAGATCAGCAGGAGTAAGGTCACCACCAAAGAGTTCTGTGCAAGCTTGGGTCCATTTAGATAAAGGAAGTTGACAAATGAAAAATAATAACCTCTCACTTTGGAGATGTAAATTAATTCTTCTGAACTATTATCCCTAACCCTTCTGCTTTCCAAGTTAGAGAATTTCCTAGAAATGCAGGGTCATTTACATGACTATAAAAGTGAATGTTTCCTCTAATTATGCACAATTTTAAAGTCTTATTAGTATCAATAGAGCATGTCATCATGTAGGCAACAAAATAGGACCCCCTTTTTAAGATTAGCAAATCCCTACCTTTTCTGGAATATCCTTAAAAAGGGTAAAATCTTCCTTGGCAGTTACAGGGGTTTGTTAGATATCTCCTCTGCACCCTAAAATACTTACTTTTACTACATAAATGTGACATTGAAATTATTTGTTTACATGTGTCTTAATTTTACAGGTCATTTATGGGAAGTAACATTTTCTACTGAGCACCTTATTTTGATTATTTTATTTATTTTTGTCAAGGAGGAGAAACAGAAGTTATTTCAGTTAATGGAATCTTATTTCAAGGCACCATCTGGGTCTTCAGAAATGATATATTTTCATATCTGTCTAACTTTTTTTCAATTTATTTGCCAATAATTCAGCTCAGATCATCTGGTTTTATATTGGGAAGAGCATCTCACAGTGACAGGGAACAGATATATGTGAGCAGTGGGAACATGAGGTTAAGGGAATAATTCTATAAACTGAGTCCACTGTGCTGACCCCCACAGGCTTTCTTTTAAAAAGCAATTTACCTGCTTTCCTGCCTGGCTTAAGTTGACAAGATATGTTACATTCCTCAGCAAACAACCTGTTATCTGCAGAAGAAATGCAGTCCCAAAATCCCATTAAAAAACCCACAAGTTTCCCTAAAAGAGGAACATTAGTGACCCTTACACAGACCAGATCTCAGAACTCAGGAGGAGAAGGATAGTTACCTCTAACCATAAAATCTGTAAGAACTTGTTCCAGTTAGAACTGGTCAGCATGGGTCAAAGTGACCTAGAGTTGTCATGGCGGTGAACACTTGAAAGTCTGATGCCATCCGTCAAAAGTCAGGAGATGAGCTGGGCATGGTGTTGCACACCTGTACTCCCAGCTGCTGGGGAAGCTAAGGCAGAAGGATCTCAAGTTTGAAGCCAGCCTTAGCAACTTAGTGAGGCCCTAAGCAATTTAGTGAGATCCTGTCTCAAAATAAAAAATGAAAGGGGCTGAGGATGTGGCTCAGTGGTTAAGTGCCCTGGGGTTCAACCTTTGGAAAATTTCCTGGGACGGCTAATAAAACTGGAGGTCAGGAGGAACACACTATTCTTCTCCTCCCTGAGAGGGTCCATCACTCTCTCCCTTTAGAGTAACCCCTTTTCCCTTTTCCTTCCATTCAATAAACTCATGCCTGTTATTCTCAATGACATGTCTAAAATCTTTCTGGTGTGATCACAAGAGCTGGGGAGAAAGAACTGTGGCTGCATCACCTTCATGGTGGGTCTCTTCCTAGAACAACAGTGCTACAGATGGGTAGAGAGCTTCACAGTACTGCTTATCAACTCAGTCCCAGCACTCATACTCTGCAACCATAAGCAAGTTACTTAAGTATTTGAACCCTAGATTTCTGATCAGTGAAATAAAGATTAATGTCTACATCCAGGGATATTTGGAGAGTTAGGTATATGTAAATATATACAGGGGTAATTATATCATGATATTTTATATAATTATTATTTTAATTAAGTTATACTCAATATTTCCTCATCTTCCTCTTTGGTGATTCCCAACTGTAGGACAAGATTGGGGTTTCTAAAGGACCACAGATTTGCAGAAAATAGCATATTATTATCCAGGAACAATTGAACATCCCTGTAATTCTAGCAACTCATAAGTTTGAGGCAGAAGGATGTCAAGTTTGATGTCAGCGTCAGCAAACTATTAGTGAGACTCTGTCGCAAAATAAAAGAAAAATAAATAAAAAGAACTGGAGATGTAGCTTAATGATAAAGTGTCCCTGGTTCAATCTTGAGAAAGAAAGATAGAAAGGGAGAAAAAGAAAAGAATAGAATATATTATTTTATTACAAAAAAAAATAAAAGAATACTTTGAATTGTTCACACACCATATTTTGACATGGTGATTGCCTGAACGTGGGGATTAAATACTCCACATATCTGATCAAGAATTGACAAAATTCTCCTTTTCCTTTCTTCAGATAACTGATTCTTCTCTTGCATGAAGTGCTGCTTCCAAGCAACATAATCTCTCTCTCTTGAGAAAGAGAATGTAAAGGTACGACACTGAAAGATTCTGAACACAAATGATCAAATGAAATTTTGGTAAGGAAAAAAATTATCGAAACTCAATATAAAAATGCCAAATAATGGCTAGTTATTCCATTGTTTCCATTCAGTCATCATGAATTATTTCTCATGTGTATAGAACTTAGGAAAGAGCTTTCCTCTTAGGATTTAAATACTGTTTTGCACAACATGACAGGTTTCTGATCTTATTTGTGGTGTTCTAGAATGAGTTACCCTCTGCATTTATATCAGGGGAGAGCATCTCCACATTCATTTCGCAGTGTGCCCTGGACTCAATCTGTGGGTCTCTGCCAGCTATCCCACGTTATGCTGTGGATTTGATTTGCTACTTCTTTTGAGAATAAGTGCAACATACATATTATGTTCCCTTCCTGACAATTGCACCTGGTAATAAGTTTCTTAATATTTCCCATGAGCTGGGAAGCTTGTTTATTTCTTTCTAAAGTCACAGATTTCTGGTGCATGCAATTATTTGAAAAATGATGAATCTACCTATACATACCATGGTTGTTATCACTCATGTTCCATCCCAAAGGTCAACAATTGAAGAGGAGTAATAAAATCCACATATATAAAAACCATCACTATGTTATATCAAGGAATCCCAATGTAACCATGGAGATCATCTCATATTTTTTCTCCAATCCTCAAGTGTTCCACATAAAAAGAGTAAACTAGGAAACTAAACATAAGAAAGAAAATTCATGCACTTTGATGTTCTTTATCAGAATCCCAACACTACTTATTAGAAAACAGCTGTCCCATCCTCACCCATCACCCAGTAAGTAAGAACTGCTAACTAACTCATGGGATTTTTAACAAACACTTCTGCTGGTTGTGAGGCGTAGCCAGTATTTTTTCCAGTAGCACTGATGACTAAACACATTTGTATGAGCTCAAGATACATTATTTTTTTTTTTTTGCTCAACTCCAAACTCTATTGGAGCTCCACAATATAGGCATGCATGTATATGATTTTATGTGTATGTGTTTGGCAAGTAGGTGAGGGGTGCTTGTCTGATATATTGTCATGGTGAGAAAAGAGCTGTGTAAAAGATAAGAAAATATCAGGTATATATTCTAATAGGGAAGGAAAACGAATCTTAGCCTTGCCAAAGCATCCATTCTGTGTTAGTGACTGCAATTCCAGATTGAGATTTGCAATCATAGAGGTAAGGCACAGTGGAATGTACTAAATAGATCTACCTTAAAGACAGAATATAGGGTAGTACACACCACATCTTATTCTGAGTATCAGGGCAGGTGTCTTGACTCCTGGCCCCTTCTTGAGATGTACAAGTCAGGTTGAATTTGGGAGGTGTTGGCCATGAGGGACGAGGCTGAGTGTGTGCTGACAACTCCAGTCCAGAGCTCTGCAGTTGCTTAGTGCTCAAAGCTGCTTATGATATAAGACATGCACAGGGCTTCCTCACAGTCACTGAACTGCAGAAGGTCCAACCCCTGTTTCGTTTTCCAAATCAGTGGCATCTCATCACCTTGATTCTTTGTAATCTCTGAACATTGCTAATCACAAAGAGCAGTGCTTGAGCAGGAGTGTATTCTTGGCCTGAGTTTCATTTACCTCTAATCTGCTATCAGTGTGCTACCAATAATCTTTTGAGTTCATCTACAAGGAAAGTAGACCAATATACAAAGACTTTCCTGGAAACAGAAGGCTAGAAGGGCTTGAGAAAGCCTCCAGGCCTTAACTGGCTATTCCCTTGCACCAGCAGGCACAAGCTCTGTAACCACAACCAAGTGACTGAAGTGTTTGGACCCCTAGATTTCTTATCTGTGAAATGAACCCAGAGAAAGCCTTCAGAACCAGGCCTTACCCCTTCCATTCTAGCCTGAAAGCTGGGTATTTCTCTATATTTTGTTTGTTGACGACAGAATTAAATAATAAAGATAACAAAAATTCCAAAAGAAAAGATTTAAAATATTTCATTTTCTGAAGTACAGGAGAAAATAAGTTCAACTTGTTTTGGGGACAAAGAAGCTGGATATTATATCATAGGGCTTTGTTCATCAATTGTGTTTTCACACGTTTGTGAATAACCTTGTTGACTGAGCTTGACTTGCACTCTGAGAAATCAAAATATACATTTTTATATCATCCTTAATAGCCGAGTTTTGATTAATGTAATTTCAGAAATACTGAATTAGTGAGTGAGCTATCAAAATAATTAGCTAATGTTATGTAGCATTTTTTTTCAACTTTTAAACAAATAAGTCAATAGGAAATGAAAACACAATATGGAAACAGTTTCTTAGAGTTAGATGAGGTACTCCTAAATCACAACAAATTTATAAAGCTCTTACATGTTTGTCAAATAGTCGTTTTCCACATCTTTAATATATTCCATAAAGTGCACCACTTAAGATGTACAATGATCTTATAAGCAACATTGTTGGTTAATGATTTGAACATTCTTTAATTATGCATTAAAAAGGCACAACCTTTCCAGTCGAGCAGTTGGTGTTTATCCAAAGTTGTCAGGGTACTCAGAGCAGTTGCAGAATTTGGTAATTACTGATGATAAGTGTACCAGCAGAGTGAAATCCAGTTATTTAAAGGGAGAATATTTTTTTGTATTATATATAATCATTAAGCTATTATTTAATTTCTTTCAAGCAAAAAGTTTAATATCGACTTTCTCTGTTTTACTCGGAAGCAAAAAGTTTTTCCTGCCAATTGCAGTAGCTCAGGTCTAATAAGAAATATATTAATTATATTTAATTTAAGGTGTAGTCAGACAAAACCACTATGGGAGGAAGAGTCAGGGGGAATGAAATGAGAACTTTTAGAAAAAGAGCTGAATTTGAGCTCTAATGTGAACCTTAGTCACTATTGTTGGATGTGAGTCATTCAAACTGTGAGAGCCTCAATTTTCCTACTTAAAACATGCATTTATATACAATTCTGAGCAGGAATTGGGAAAAAAAATCCTAAAATCTTAAAATCCTTTGCACTTGTAAAACAAAAAACTAGAGAATCACTGTTAATGGAGAATCTAATAAGACCAATTTGGGGAAAATGTCATATTCTACTCTAATAATAGGACACTCTTGAGGTATGTTATTTGGTACACCAAAAAAGTATAAAGAGTATTTTACCCAATACTTGAGCACTCCCACAAATGAAAAGCCAACCTTACTTGAAAATAGAATGATATACTTCGCAAAGGGGATAGTCAGCCTAGAAATGACAATTTCATGAACAGAATGATTAGTCAGAAGCAAAACCTCCAACTTACTACAAGAAAACATCTTTTCTTTAGGAAATGTTAATGAAATTGTAATTTATTATAATTTATCCTCTCCTGTGGGGAAAATAGTCACTTTAGAATCATTACTTTTAAAATTTATTTTATTAATCTATATAGTTTTATTCAATTTGATGACCAGTTCAATTCCAGTCAATTTGGCTTAGTTTTCTAAAACATCAAGAGCTATGACACAAAAATGTATAGTTAAAATAAGTTGAGGTCTTCTTTTTAGTTTAATTCATGGTTGCTGTAAAATTATTTAATAGTTACTCAAGAGCTGGAATGTATTTAATGTTTTGTAATATTGTTTCCCATCAAATACATTCAAAGTCATTACACACACATATCACACACACGTACACATACAAAACACACACACTTCCACTATTTGAAAAGGTTTAGTGGTTGTTAATATTTTCAAAGTGCAAATGTTGCCACAAGATCAACCCAGATACACATGTTGGCCCTTGACAGTGCTCATTGTTTGGCCTTGATGTTGCACACTCTTTTCTACTGCTGTCAATATCATTGCTAATCCAACCATGTATCTGTGTGCTTTCACTCCAAATGCCTTTAAATTCTTTAAATTCACTTGTATTTGTACTGCACTTTTTATTTTACTAATATAAAAAGGCAGTAAATAAACTCTCATTTACCTTAATTAAAAGGAAAAAGGCTTACACTCTGGACACACTTCCATCTTCTACCTCACAGTGCTGGGAAAGTTTTCTTTCTTTTTTTTTTTTTTTTTTTACCAACCTCTAATCAAAAGACTCTATAACAAAGCAGGGGAGAAAGGAAATGGTGCTGTGTGATTGGATGTTAGAAATTATTCTGGAAAGAAAACAAACATAATGTTGGCAATCTAATTAAACTAATCTGAACGTAAAGCACTGTTTTATATTAACAATGACTGAGAAGGGAATGTGGGCAGATGTTAAAGTTCTTTTCTGTTAATGAGAAGGTGAATGCAAATATTCTGGTAATAAAAAATGTAGGTTAAAGAAAGTGTTTTAGTGAATCTCATTCCATGTTTTTGTAGCTTGTCCATAAGTAATGTGCAGGTGATCATTAATCTATATATTTTCAGTCAAATCAAAAGGGTCTAATAGTATTAAAAACTGATATATGGCTTTAGAAGCATTTCAAAGATAGCATGAATGAAACAGAACTGCCCAAGAAAATGGAAACCAAAGAGCAAAAAATTCATAAATAATAAGCAAATGCACCAATAATAACAATAGACATCACTGAGTTTATGTTTTTTTATGGAAAACACAAGCACTAAGGTTTGTTCTTCCCTTGCTGTTGATGAAAGCTTGAATTTCCCTATTCAAGTTATTCTTTGTAGAAGTCTGAGGCTTGATTCTCACCAGCAATTTACCCTGCAGCCTTGTGGGATTCTTATGGTCCACACTGATGGGACTTAGTGCTGAGGTGTCTGGAACTCCTTGTAGGGTTCACTCTTCTCCTCAAGCTCTCCCTCTCTCACTCTGCCCTGTGGATCCTAGCCTCCTTGGCCTCCCCAATATCACTCTTTTCAAGTTTCAGGGACCATTAGGTATTCTTACCTTCCTAGTTCCTCGACTGCATCCTGAAACCTCTCTCCAGAAGGTAAACTGGGAAATCTTCACGAGTAACTCATTTGATTCCCTCCTCTCAGAAATCCGCCATTTTTCACCAGTAGCCCCATGGCTGAAACTATCATTTTATATAATTTGTCTGAATATTTAATTGTTAAACCTGAACAGCAGTTCTTCAGCCATTATGGCTGAAAGAAGAACATTTTTATAACACTTTTAATTTTTTGCCTTCCCTTCAACGCTGTCTTTTCCACATCTGTTTCTAGGGATTGATTTTTCCTGCTGGCATGTGTCAAAATTTTCTTCTTTTTCTCCATATTGATAGCAAGACACTGTCAGTTTCACAGCTTTTGCTGTTGGATTTCTTTGATTTTAGATAGGGTTAGAATTGTTTCTGGCATGCAGTTAATTTCAAAATTAAGTGTCTTCTTCTAAAGCTTGTTTTGAAATTGGTAAGGGCAGATTTGGAGCAGACTTTCCACTGGTGCTACTAGACCCTCTCACTTAAGATGAAAGCCTTCTGAAGTATGCACCCAAATCCATGTAAATTAGGGTATCTGATCTGAACACAGTGATCCCTAGGTTTGTGCTCTCCGAGATTTTTTCTGCCTACTCCTTTCTTACAGTTCATTTCTGGCCATGGATAGGAAAATGCTATCCACAATGACCACAAAAGTGGAAACTATCCAAATGACCACCACATGATGAATGGATAGTTGAAAAAAAATATGCATGTTCATGCAATGAAATTACTCAGTCACACCCCCCAAAAAAAATCAGGATGAACCTGGGAAAGTCTTATGCTATGTAAGAGGTCAGACACAAAAGTTCATCTATTGTATGATCTATGTACACATTAGGTAAATCCATATAGACAGAAAGTCGGTCAGTGATTGCCAGGGTCTGGAGGAAAGGGAATGTAAGTAAATGCTGTTGGATATAGGCTTCCTTTGGGTTTTGAGTGTTATGGATTAGATGGAGCTTGTGGATGCACAACTCTGAATATTCTGAAAGTCATGAAGTTTCACATTTTAAAATACCAACTTCATAGTGTGGAAACTATATTCCTCTAAAATTATTATTTAAATGATCATAATGAAATTATCTGGATATTTTATTGATAAAGACACAAATGATGATAAGTGTACAAAATAATTTATGAATTAATCTTGACAAATTTATGTGATCTGAAACAAACCTTTAGGATTAAATTATTAGAGTTTAAGAGAAAATTAAGAGATGGAGGAAGAAGTTAATCTAAACCACAAAAGAAATATCCAGAACAGAAAATTCCAATTGTCAACTGTTTTAATTCATTCATATAATCAATGGCACGAAGAAATAAATTATTGCCATGCACAACACAGTTCCAGACTTAAAGAATCACAATGATCAAATGACCGGGAACTTTTATGGTTATGTTTTTTTTAAATGAAGCAAAACTAATGGTATGTGGAGAACAGGAGAACACTGTGGATCACTGTGAATATGAACTGCAAACCAGACTTTCATAAGTAGTCATTAAGAATGTGAACTGTTGCAGCTGGGGATATAGCTCAGCTGGTAAAGTGCTTGCAAGGCCTTGGGTTCAATCCCCAGCACTGCAAAAACACAAACAAAAAAACATGAAATGTTCAGCATTTTATTCACTTACGTGTTATTACTCCTTTAAGAGGGAAGGGCATATAAAGATAAATTCTAATATTCACTTTCAAATTCAGAACAAGTATGTAGCATATACAGGATAGTTTTCCCAAGAATGACATTGCATTACATATCATTTACTGTTTAGGTCATTTATGAACTTGATGCCCATCTATGCAAGTAAATTGATGCCATGCCCTCTGAAAGTGATCAGTCCTGGCTTCAGGTGAGTATTCCCAGACTCTGAAAGTCTAGCAGACACATGAACCTTCTATGTGTGTTTGAATTAAAAACATTTAAATAATAATGATATAATTAACAATTAAGTTGTTAAGAATAAGTTTTAAAAGCTTAATGTTTGCTGTTTCTTGTATAGGAATATGTCTGGTTTTAAATAAAGCCCTGTAGTGACTCAACTTTCATGCATGCATGTGCAAGACCTATATCTTCACAACTCCATCATAATGAGCTAGGGAAGCCATGCTAGCAATTCCAGGTCTTGCTTTCCTTTATTGAACACGTACACATGGTCTTTGGACAACCAGTTGCTGTGTCAGGTGCTCAAAAATGGAGGTAAAGGGAAAGGATAAAAGAATTTCTGATGTATGACCAGAGGTAAGAAAATGACATCCGTAGAAAGACACTGTGCAGATGGCCAGGAAGCTTCATAATAACTTGTATTCAATTTTCACACATCTGTATTTACACATGTACTTGGATTTATACAAATTAATCGAAAGACACCTCACATTTAAAAATTCTAACTGTAGGAGATAAAAAAAGTTCAGAATTTTCCTGGCACCTTCCTGTGGTGGTCTACCCTAATCTCTACTTCTGGGAAGAGTGAACATCAGCTCTGTGCAACTCAAATCTCAAGATGTTTCTGTACTATTTCTCCAAATATTTTAAGTTTACAGTCACATCTGTGGGATGAAAGGAGATGTAGGTTGCACTTAGAATTGGAAGTGGATATAATATAGGAAGTTGTGAATGTCAAAATTATGAATTAATAATATTAATAATTGAGAACAAATCTTGCATCCTGTAAACCTCAAAAGAGATCTGTGCAATTTGAAGCTATATTGAACTGGTTACACAATTATTTTGATCTATAAATGAAAACAATGTCTTACATCACACTAAACAAATTTCTAAAACATGAAGAAATAAACTAAATTAGCTTTCAGAAAACGTTGCATGCCTATTAGAGTTAAATAAAGTCAACATTCCAGTAGACCAATTTCTTTTTCTACTGTGGGAAATGAAAGGGACAAAAGGTGTTTAGCTTTCTTTTTCTCTAAGAACTCAGCATCCAGTGTCCTAGATACCAACCTATTTTCATTCTTTCCTCACAGTACATGATTTATTCACAATTTGTACTATCAACCAAAATAGTTATACCATTTTTCACAATTTTTTCTGACATTGCTCATCTTTCATTTAAAGATCAATTCCTTTCACAGCACTTAGGCCTTTTTTTCTGTTGTTTTGTTTTTGGTGTGTGGATATGTGTGTGTGTGTGTGTGTGTGTGTGTGTGTGTGTAGGGAGGGATGTTGGTGTTGAACTGCAGCCATCTCAGCAGTGTCTCAGTTAATGATACCAGTCAACTCTAGAATACATCATTTGTCTCCTCATGTCTTTCTTGGAATTGCACACGTTTAACCTTTAACATATTAGACAGGGGAGGAAAGCACACTATTTTCAACAATGCATTTCAACCATAAAGAATAGGGAGCTGAAGAGCGAGCTGCAGAGTTAGATGATGCCATCCAATATCAGAATATGAGAAGTTCTTATTCACCACCCCCCAAAAGTATTGTAGCATAGGTGGGTCAAGTATAAAATCAAATCCAACAACACTAACAAATGTCATCCACCAAAGTAAGGCAATGTCTTTGACATAAACATGTGTGCTCAGTGATTTCACACATAGACATAGAATGAAGGCTGGGAGGAAACTGATTCATGTTGGCATCCCTGTTGCATGTGTGTGGTGTGTTTTGATAGTATGAGTGTATAATTCCACCTCTGTCTCAACTGTGTTCTCTGATATTTTTACATGGTTCTATGGCGGTTGCTTAATTTGTTATGTTTTTTACCATCAGTTAAAGCTAATGGAAATACAAATATGTCTTAGAAACAACCAATTGGAATTATGAGTTCTGTGAGATCTCTAGCAATAATTACCTAGAATAAAGTTTCATATCCCAGCAAGTGGCTCATACAAATCTAAAATATTTGAATTTGTAGGAACAGTCTTCTCTGTGTAAAGATGAGATTATAACTAAATTTACCCTTATTGGCCAATCCTCCATTTGAAGCAAATTGTAGAAAATAACCTTTATATTAAAAAGAAAAAATAAAGAAACCAAATATACTAAGAATTTGGGAGTATTAGTCAGCATACAGAGTATATTGCTCAGTGACCATGGGGGTCTTTCAGGCAGATGGAAAAGGAGACTGGAGAGGGGTGTGTAAGGACGGGTTGGAAGGTGACTTGAGCCAATGCATTGCAAACTCAACTACATTAAAATTTCAATTTCAATTTCAAACCCAAAGAATGAAACAATTAAGAAATTCTGATTTCCAAGAAATTTCACTCAAAATGAACAACGATGATGTTTCATGCATCCACCTTGCATTAGAGTAGGAGGAAGCCTTTTACATTTATTCGCTCATTTCCCTACATCCCAGGAGAAGGGTCTAAGAATGTGAGAATCACACTAGTCTTTTAAATTACTTACCTGAATCTAGCTAAATAACTTTCCTTTTTATTCAATTATTTTTCTCAAAAGGTTTCAAATAAAAAGTGAAGAATGATGATTGAGGTTAATTGTATCAGTGAGTAGAGAGAGCTGAGGTTGACAAATAATTAAATGACTGTGTTTTCATAAATGAAATCCCAAAAATGTAATATTTGACCTGACATCTATGAATTCACAGTCTATGTTGACTAAATTATTTAGGTAATTTCAAGATTCTATTTCATGTTTTAGCTAGCAATGAAAAACATTTGATAATAATGTCGACCACTGTGAGTGTGAAGCACAATGTGGTGTCTTGTGTGGTGAGTATTGGAGAGAGCAGATTATCATGAGATATTGTAAACCTGTTCCTAAATAACTGAAATATTTTTACACTCCAATTTGGTCTTTGCATTTTTTGTGATAATACTAAGCAAACTTTCTTTTGAATATTTATTATCTTGTGAAGCACCATTCATTCCCCCAATTCCTCCAAGTCTTCTAGGATATAGGAAAATATCTACCTGTATAGAATTCATTGATTTATTCAGATGTCATATGGAAAATCCACATCATGGTAAATCAGCAGGTAGCAGGGACAGCGACTGAGAATATAATGAGTTCAAGTCACCAGTCACCTATCTTCTTAAAAAGTTTATAATATGGTGAATTTGAAATTGTACTTGCAGGCAAATGGATTTAGGGAATGAACTGGAGCCACTAATATGTGACTTTATTTATGAAAACTGAAGAAATCGAGAGCAGTCATGTCTTCATTGTGGGAATGAGTGTAGGATTTATTAGCTCTGCATTTTTCTGTCACTTATGGACAATTGTATGAGTTCACAATTACTTATCATTTAGAAATAACTCTTGATAAACCACAAGGCTTCAATCAAATAGATCTGATGACTAACCAATTATCAGCAGTGCTTGGAAACACTGTTGAAATAAAGAAATTTTAAAGGCTCTATTTTATGACTTAAATAGAATACATTTGGAGGGATAATTAAAATATTTTTCCCAAATTTCACAGAAGTCTGATGCAGAATACTTCAGAAGTTACAGTTTTTAGATGTCAAATTGAATTAGAAATACAGAAAAATGGATATTGCTCAATGGGGAAAAATGGATAATGGTCACTTTCTTGTTTAAAGTCATGAAGCTTATCTGTAACTTGTATCTTTCATATGGAAAAATGTTAGTTTAATGTATTGCATTCTTCCTATAAATTCAAAATTTTTACATGAAGCAAATAAGTTATCTGGTTCAGTAGGTATTTAGGGGATAATATTGTCCTGAAAGTCCTGAAAAACAAGCTCTTGTGAACCATCCCTAGCATGAATCTGTTCTCCCAAATTTAGTTTGTGCCACAGGCCAGAACATTTCATTTTACTGAAAAATTAGAAAAATAATAAATACTGGTGAATTCAAAAGTAGCATGAATTGATTAGAATGTTTTCAAGAACTTTCTCATTGAAAGACTTACCCAACACAGAAAATGAAGAAAACCGATTAGCTCACAGGTCACTAGCACTTCTCTAGAGATGCCTAAGATCTAAAGTGAATTTATTATCATTATTGCAAAGGTACAAAAAGTATACTATAGAAATGAACAAAAACAAGGACCAGAAACACAAATGGAAAATACTCACAGGACACTTATTATTACAATATCCATAAAGAGTAAAATGCTTATTACTTGGCACAGCATAGAAAGGAAATCAAAAAATCTCTTCCATTGGCTTGTTGGTTTGTTCTTTCTTTCTTTCCCCCTTTTATTTCTTATTGTAAAATTGAGGATTGAACTCAGGCCTTGCACATACTAGGAAATTATTCTGCTGTTGATCTACAAACCAAGCCCCTTGTTCCTACTTTTTTCAAGACTCTAGAGGCTTCTTGCAATTATATTCAGTGATCACACATTGATGAAAAAATACATTTTATTTATTTAGATAGTATAGTAAATAAATAGTAGTCATCCCTTTAAATCTATTTTCTCACTCCTTCTACTTTCTCTGCATGTCTTATGTATTTCATCTAACTCTGATGCTCCTATGAGTTTTCTAACCTATGTCTCTGGCTTTCTCTCAGTCTATCTATCATTTCAAATTCTGGTTTTCAGGAGTTATAAAATGAATTAATTAAAAACTTTTCACTCTCCTTACTTTTTCCTTAATCTTTCTAATATTTACAAAGTCTTAAACTCATATGCACACTACTCCTGCACCCTAGCCTGACTAGGTGTAGTTAATCTTTCATGCTTTGATTTAGACAACACTTAGACCACATACCCTTAGGGCTGGACCCCCTTCCCATAAGTCTCGATATTCAATTCAGCAAGTTCTGCATATCCTAGATTTAAATTTTCCTATGTATGTATCTGAAATGAAACATACTTATTAGCTTGTTCATTTTTATGCCAAAAAAAATCAGATACTCTATCTCAGATATAATAAATTCTCTGAAAATATTGTTTGACACATAACAAATGTACACTCATTCTAAAAAAATATGTATTGAGTTCCTTATTTCTCTTTCCAGGATGTAAACAAAAATAAAAAATATTAGTATCCTTCCAATAGAACTGAGAAAGAAAACTTCCTAGAACTAAAATACGAATAAAACTACAAAGTTGCAGAATATAAGATAAATATATAAAAGTCATTCATTTCTTATGTGCCAGCAATGAATAATTGGAAATTGGAATTTTAAAACCCAAATAAAAAGCCAGTAAAATATTTAGGTCTACTTCTAACATGCATATATAAGTTTTATATGAAAAAAAAAACAAAAATCTGATGAAATATAAAATCTAAATAAATGCAGGAATATTCCATGTTAATTAAATGAAACTTATTTTAAAGTTTGAAGACCTAAAATAATCATCAAATTTTGAAAAAGGATAGCAGAGTCAGAGACTGAAACCAGTTAATTTCCAGATTTACCATAAGCTATATCATGTGGTATTGGCAAATACCAACCATGGATTTTAGTTAAAATAATGAATTAGTATTAGATCATTGATTATAATAAATACACTACACTAATGCAGGATATTAATAGTAGAGAACTTCTCATGTGCCAGGAGGGAGTTTAGGGGACCTCTTCATTCTGCCTGCTCAATTTTTCTGTAAACTTAAACCACCGTAGAAGAAAAGGGTACCTGAGTCTCCAAGAGATTCTAATTCATAAATTGAGATAGGAGGCTGTTATGGTTTGGATTTGGAGTGTCCCCCAAAAGTGCATGTGTTGAAATTGTGGTCCCCAATGTGGCCCAGTTCAAAGGTGGAGTAGTTAGGCAATGAATGAATCACGATATATCTGATGTCATCAGTGAATTAATTCATTGATGGATTAATCGATTGATAGCTAAATGGACTTCTGGGAGGTGGGACCTAGTAGGTGGTAATAGGTCACTGGGAGTGTGCCTTTACCAATTTATCTTCTCCCCAGCCCTCCCCAATCCACTAGACTGGAATGAATCAACACAATCTTTTCTGTTTGTTTTATTTTTTATTTGTTCTAATTATTTATACATGACAATAGAATGCATTAAGCTCACTGTCCTACTTCAAAATAAAATAGATGGAGAAAAGTGATCTCAAAGAACATATTTTGGGAATATCAAATCAACATCATTTTTAATTGCTTTTATTTGAATGAGTAGGGAAAATTCTGGGATACCCATACACAAGCCATTTATTTCAAAATTTGTTAAAGCACATGTTATTCTTGATCCTATCACTTAATAAAATGATGAATTTTCTCTCTTTTGTAGCTTGACTACTCGTAGTTACTCTGCGCACTTCATATAATCAGCCATTTTAAATGTAATTTTAATTCACACCAGAAGGGATAAGCCATCGGGCCAGGGAGTACTTATTTAATCAAATCATTTCAATATTACAATCCTCTCTGGACATGATTGGAAAGTGATCCAGCAGACATTGGGGAGCCAGAGAAAGTAACAGTGAGGATTACGTTGACTGTTCATTTCCCAGGAAACAAAAAGCTATGGCCGGAAAGAGCATGGTATCTTTATTTATATAAAGAGAAAGAAAGCGAGGCAGATATCACTGTCAATATCATGAACCTGCCGCCCCCACCCTGGCAAAATGTCTAGAATCCAAGTATAACCTGGCAAGGGTGAAATGTTGCCTTTTTAAACCCTCTCACTGGTTTCATTTTGAACTTCTGCCAACAGTGGTTTCTTCTATGGAAATATTTTCTTCCAAATTCAATTTCTAATCAGTGATCAAAAGGACAGTTTTGAAATAAGTGGGATGCAGGTTAGAGGGTCAGAAGAAATAAGGGCGAGGGAATCTAGTTTGCTTTATAACTTTTCTGATCATTCTTTCCTTTACAAAACAATAACAGACATTTTTTTTTTCCTTAGGGGCGGACCTAAGGAATCTGCAGTCTAACGAAGGAGAGTGCAATCTTCCAGACTTCACTGAGAACTTGGTGATGGTCAGGTGTGTGATTTAGAGAAACAGTTTCCATGACATCTTTGTGAACAAGATAAGAGAGTCTCAGACTCCACATTAATGTTCTTCGCAGGTCATCGCCCTGAATGATTTCCCTATCAGTCCTATGGTGCAGGACACATGTACATATGCAGGGGACAAAACAGACTGGGGAACTGAATACCAAGATTTGTAGCTCTGAATTGTAATATGTAGCCTTTACATAGTCAAAGAGTTCCATATCTGGGGCTGGGGATAGCTTAGTAGAGTAGTGCTTGCCTTGCGTGTGTGGGACCCTGGGTTCAATTCCCTGTGTTGCTGAAAAAAAAAAAAGAAAGAAAAAATATTTTCACATCAATATATGCAACAGATGCCATGATGGTTAATATTATGCATCAACTTGGAAAGGTGAAGGGATGCCAGAGAGCTGAACAAATGTCATTTCTGAATGTTTCTGGAAAGGGGTGACATTTGGATCAGTAGAGTGGGTTTAGAGGATATGTCCTCAGTGTTGGTTCTCCAGCCCTGGAACCCAAGCTCTCAGACTGAACTGCAACAACTGCTCTCCTTGGACTCCAACTTACAGATAGCATATTGTGAAAAAATTATCGTAAGTCTCTACTTTTATATCTGAATTGATAAAAATTAGTCCAGTACTGGCAGAGAGAGAGAGAGAGAGAGAGAGAGAGAGAGAGAGAGAGAGAATCCAGAACACAGCACAGAGAACACAGAAACACATACAGCTTGGGAAGCCTGAGATACAATGAAGTGATATTGAAAAATAATGAGTAAGTTGTAGGCTATTTAGTAGTGATGCTGAAACAATTGATTGCCTATCTGGAAACAAATTTTAAGAATCCCCATATTATACAATTAAAAAATTAATACCAGATGGAACAAAAAGATAAATTTAAAAGAAAAATGAAATGTTCAGAAGAAATTGTAGAGAACATCTTTTGGATCTTGGGTTTGGGTGATTTTTAATAGTATAATATAGAGAAGAAAGCATAAAAAGAATGTTTGATAAATTTGAGTTTCCTTTTATTAATATTAATGATGAATAGTATGAAAAGTGTATAAAGGACCATAACTAGAAGATATTTGTGTTAGATAACACCAAGGAAAAAATAGAGTCCAAATTACATTGAAAATATCCACCATGTCAATATAAATAATGCCAATTAATACCAAAAATGAGCAAGTATTTCACAAATGTTTAAATAGCAAATATGCAATTACAAAAGAAAAAATGCTTTAATTTTATGACTAGTCATATAAATGCTAATTAAATCCCATTTTATGTCCATTTTGCACCCTAAAATTGAGACATTTTCAATGTGTAAGAATAGCACAGACTATCAATTGTTCATAATTAAGATATCCTCCATGATTGTATAAACAGGTCAAAATACACTTTACTGTCATGTATAACTAAAAAGAACGAATAAAAATTTAAAAAACAATGACAAAAAATGTTCATAACTATAATGACCTTATATTGTTAGTGGAAATATAAATTGGGAGATAAATTCAGAAAACAATCTGGTATATTGAATCATGTAGCTTTTTGCAATCCACCATTTCACTGCCAGATATGTAACTTATAGAAAATTTTGCACACTGGGACTAAGATGTATGTATAGGAATGTTTGTAGAAATATTATTCATAATATTGATACAGTTAACAGGATAAAATGGCCATCAATATTACAGAGGATGTGCTGTGGTATATTCATAGATTGTAATAACGTAGAGCAGTGAAAATGAACTAAAGCTCTGTGTGTATGTGTGTGTGTGTGTGTGTGTATGTTGTGTGAGCACTGGCAAATCTTTTGAAAAATCATTGTGCAAAATACATGAGCAGTTTTGTGTTTATATTCAGCCCTCAGTGAGGTGTGATGAGGACTTCACTTTCAAATTCTTCCCTCTAAATGTTTAGAAACCCAGTCTAGATATGAGATAACCATGAGGCAAACCCCAACTGATCAGTCTTTTACAAATACTTGAACTGTCCTCCTCAAAACCCACAAATATCAAAAACAAGGAAAGGTCTGTCTAATTGTCCCAGTCCTGAGCAACCTAAGGAGACTGAGGGGGCTGAATGCAGTATGGTGTCCTGAGTGGAATCTGAATCAGAGATAAAGAAATATTAATAAAACCCAAGTAGCATATGGGTCATGGTTAAAATCACATGTTAATGTTGGTTTATTTGTCACAAGACATGCTGCACCCCTAATGTATGATTTTTGAAAAGATGAGCCTGGATGTGGAATATGTGCTCCATCTGTGAACTAGGTACAGATTTCCTATGAATCTGAAACCATTCAAATTCAAATAGTTATTTTTAAGAATCAAAATTAAAAGCCCTCAGGCTGGGCACTGTGGTGCATGCCTGTAATCCCAGCAAATTGGAAGGTTGAGGGAGGAGTATCTCAAATTCAAAGTCAGCCTCTGCAATTTAGTGAGGGCCTAAGCAATCTAGTGAGACCCTGCCTCAAACTAAAATAAAAAAAAAAGGACTGGGGATGCTGCTTAGTGGTTTAGGGTTCCTGGGTTCAATCTCTGGTACAAAAAAAAAAAAAGCATCAGTTTTCCTTTCCATTCCTATGCATGTGTTTTCCTTTAACATGTTAATCCAACTTATTGATGCATTATAATTTAAGTTGTCACTTTCTCAGGAAGTATTTTCCTAACCTCAGATCATTTCAGTTTATTCAACTGTAGACTCTCATAGCTTTAGGATTTCATGGTACACTTTCAACTTTGTATTTATTTTAGTGATCAACTGATTGATTAATTAGTTAAGTAATGTTTATTTTCTCCACTAGATGAAAAGGCTCAATAAAGCAAAACACAGTATTGGCTTTCAATCATCAAGAAAGTTTCAGTATCTGACAGAGTACCCCCTTTATGTAAATGAACATAAAGACCCCGAAAGAGGAGCACATTAAATTTAATAGCATATATTTCTGTCTTTTTCATTGTAATATCTAGCCCCCTATGTTACTAGGAAATAAGTTGAAGTTAAGAGTTATAGAATAAAGTTCATGTATGTGCCAAATTAAGCAGGGCCAATACATGAATGTATTTCACAATCTTCTGTACTTTTTTAGTTCAATAGATTGTGGATATAGTCATATTTCTTATCCTTGGACCAAAAGGTAAGAGCTAGAAATTCCAGGTTTCAGTTTGCTACATGGTATATTGTCCCTGACATGGGAAGAGATTACATAAATGAGAAAGCTTTCCATTATATTTGTATTTCTGGATAGGTATATTTTATGGACAAAGACCTAAAACCCTATAGAACATTTTATTCTCAGAGCTCACACCCGTGAAATAGGAGCAGCAACGCCTTGTTGGGCCTGTCTCCTGATCATCCTAAGGAACTACCCTTACGCCACCCAGAACCTGTTTAGAGGGTGCTCCTTACCAAAATTGCTAAATTTCATAGGTTAATACTGGACTTAAATTTTTAAAATGAACAGTATGAAATAAGATTGTTTAAAATCCTTTTAATGGATTTTAAGATATAAACATCTAGGAAAGTAAAAATATAATGATAATAAAAAATACCTTTTGCTGGTGGAAAGTGTTTCCTTCACAATTATGTTGATAATTAAGATATATCTGAGGTAATGTCATTCTGGTAACTTCTGTGGCCATTTATGGCTTCTAATGTGATTCCAGAACATAAATAAATCACCTCAATATTATCTGGTAAACCTAAGAAATGCAGTGCATTTTTACCACGTTAGTCAAAAAGAATGGGACATAAACAGCTGCATTTCTATAATTCATAGTAATTACACAACTCTAGGAAGTCTTTAATTTTAATCAGGATCTACTTCCGGCAGAACTCCTATGTTGGAAGCTGAGAGATTTCCATGTTGTAGAGATGATACATTGTGCTACAGACATGCACAGTAATGATGTGTGCCAGAAAATTATTCCAAAAAAAAGTTAAAGATGGCATCCAGTTCTGTAGTATGAGCTTCTGACTTATGGATCTTTAATTTTCACAGCTTTTCTAAAGTTGGAAAGCAGATATGTTGTTGTTGCTGCTTTGTTTTCCTGACTTCTCACATTCTTGGACTGCAAGATGATTTCAGCTTATCAGAGGACTATTGGATTTAAAACAGTATGTGTAGTGGGTGAGCTTTTGTTCCGAAGTGCTGGTGCATGCACTCGTGAGTATGTGGGTTTGCAGTAAAGATTTTGCAGATTTCTACTACGTGTTATAGTAGAAATCCAGGTCAACTATGCTTTCAAATATGCACATGTAATCTTTTTGAACAGGCATTGTTATTTGAGCATCACTGATTCAGAAAACATCAATTGAATGTTGCTGCAAAGCAAATCTTATCACTTTCTGCGTCCCATCAACCAGGAATGATTAGTTATCCAGGTTCACAGACTCTTAGAAATATGATACAAATTCAAAGAGTAGGAATCCTCCATGAAATATAAGCATGATCAAAAATCCATCTCTCCAGACAATATTACCTTCAGTGGGGGGACTGGTAAACTTAAATCTAGCTATGTCTGCAAAGCTGCTCTGGGTGATACTTCTGTTGCTTAGAAAAGAATTTCAATGAACATTGATTTCCAGTAACTTGTAAAATCTGCGGTGCTCCCTGCAGGCTCAAGTTGAGGATGTCAAACTCTGGTTGGCCTTTTTTTTTTTTTTTTTGTTTTGCGGTGCTGGGGATTGAACCCAGGGCGTTGTGCTTGTGAGGCAAGCATTCTACCAACTGAGCTATATCCCCAGCCCCTCTGGTTGGCCTTTTTACACCTGACATCTTCCAGAAGCCTAGCAAGGCACATTCTCTTACAGTGGGAAGAAAGCCAAATTTGTGTTAAGCGAGTCATAAAGACAGGACTTAGTGTTTCCAGAGGATTGGTAATTTTTTTATGACCTGAAAAAGAAATCAAAATAACATTTGCGCATCCTCATTCATTTGATAGTAACACATGGGTAGTTTTGATGGAACTGGGTCATCGCTCTTAAGGATTACTCTTTCTAAAATGCCGACAATATGTATTTTAAGAAACTGCAAATCTCTGGGGTTCTCTTTTGGGGGTCAGTCTCTCAGGGAAATTGATTCTGTGATATTTTTTATTCTTCTCAGGATTTCTAATCTAAATCCATACATTATAAACTGAGCTCTTCAGAACTTTAAAAATTGACAGGATCCTAAGAAAATGAATAGAGCTGGAGAAAACATCTCTCTTAATACAGGCTTGGCCTAGGTAGTGGCAATGAATCGATAACACCCGCATTTAAAAGCTTTCTAGGCAATATGTAGGACCTACATTTTATCTGTCTTGTAAACTTGAGCTGTTATTTAATAATCCCTTTCTGGCTCAAAAGTATTCCATCCAAATGGGATCAAAGGAATTATATATATATATATATATATATATATATATATATATATACACACACACATATATATATGTACACACACAAACATATATATAATACATACATATATAATTGTTTATATATACAATTAAATAAATAATTACATATATAGTATTTCTTTTTTCACTATTTGTCTTAAGAAAATGTCTTATCTTTCACCAGTGAAAGTATTCTCTGCCTTTTTGACTTACACATTAACAATGAATTTATGATATATGGACAGACTTTAATGATTTCTTTGCTAGAAATTTGAACCTAACTCATTTTATTTCAAAGTCCTTGATGGTACATTAGAAAAGCAATATAAGTTTACAACCAAAGAGATGTATAGAAGTGCATTTGTAATTTGTCTTCATGTTCCTAATTCCAACTTAACATAATTTCTTCTGCATTGAAATCCAAACCCATTTTGCCATCTTCCAGTCTGAAATCCACATGGGCACAAGCCATCGTGCTCACACACAGCTCCTGATTTCAAAGTCATAGCCTACTCTTGTCACTGCCATTTCTAACTTAGCCAAAGGAACCATAACTCATGTTTCACAAACCAAATCCTAGGAATTATTTTGGATCTCTTTTTTTTTTTCCTTTGCACCTTTTTCAAATGTAAACCATCATCAAGTTCGTTCAAGTCTATTTCCATAGTGTGGATTTTTTCCTATTTCTTCCACTATGATCTAACTTCAAGCCATCATCTCTCTCTCAGCTCCCCTGCAGTTGTCTCCTAATTGGTACTAGGTTTTCGATTCTTTAAAACCTCTCCTTACAATGCATCAAGTGTGCAGAAGCCATGGGGGTCATTTTAACATGTAAATCATTAGATCACTCCTGTCTCACAATTGAGATTTCATATCGTCTTCTCATTGCATTTGGAATGAAGTCCACAATCCTTGATCTGGTCCCTGACAAATTATCTGAGTTGGTATGTTGCTGTAATCCTCTTTACTCTTGCTGATTTAGCCCCTCTGACCACCCTGCTGTTCCTTAAATCTGGCAGTTCTGTTCTCTCCTGAGGGTTTTTCTGTCCTTGAAGTCTGTCTGAGCTCTCTTCCCCACAGATTGACCCTGATTTCATGTAATACACCCACGAAAAGTATCTCCCACTCATCCCCAGTCTTTCTGGACCACATCTCTCTTTTACGTTACCCTCACCTCATTCATTACTCTGGAACCATCTTATTTGTTTATTTGCTGCTTCACTTTAGCCCTGAGCTGAAAGCCCTATTAGAGCAGAGGCATTTCCTTGTCCACTGTGTATACCACATGTCTATCACAGTGTCCGGTAATTACACAAAGTGATCAAAAACATACTTGCTAACTGTCTGATGAATTAATAAGATTCCATAGCGTTAGTACCAAGAGAAGTGTCACAGGTAAGGACCATTCATTAATTTCAGAATATGCAGTTATGGTTTAAGTAAGTTCATCACAAATTATGACTTAATTCTCAGCTCAAGGGTGAATATTTTATTTCACATTTACTACTGCTTCAAAGCACAAATGGATTAGGGTTAACACTAACTCCCAAATAAATGTTAGTAACTCCTATAATGCTTGCATGTATTTTACAAAATAAAGCAAAATTTTATCTCAAAAATAGTTTGTAAGCCAAATCTTTAGGTACTTGATCTAACATTCATTTGATTTACTGTCCATTGTTCTCTACTGTTGGTATTTTTATTTGGGGAAACATCTTTTTTGCCCTGCATGTGTTGTTTATGCCTGGAAGCATGTATGAAGTCTCCGCTGGTGACAAGTGAAGGAGATAAGCTACTCCACAGCCAGGTGACTAGACATCTAAAAGTGGCCTCAATAAACCAGAAATAAAATGTAGCTACACAACAGTGTTTTATACTTTCATCCCTGCCAGAGAATGCAAGACATATTTTATTGTCTGAAAACAAGATTTAGATGGAAAATAGTTTGCAACAAAGAAAACTGGTGTTTTTGCTTTTCTTTAAATGTTACCAAACAGGCTCTTTAAAATAGAGGTCTCCAATCAATTTCATAAGCCACAAGTACTGCTGCCCTAGAAGGTTATTAGGTTAATTTTTTTGTTTGGTTACTTTGCACAGAATATATTGTTTCTGTGTTCACAGATCAAAATTGATAAGTCCTGGACTATGAATTAGAACATAACAATTCATAATTCAATGATTAACAAATCTACTTGAATTGAATATTTACTTGCTAAAAATCAAGTGTAGGGCTTCCAAAATATTTAATCATACTACTATTTTTATTAATATTATATATTTCTCAAGGATTCATAATTCATCAAGTCCCATTCATGCAGTTAAACCATTTAATATTTACAGTGGCCTAAATACCTTTTCAGGGTAAGTAAAGCAGGGATTAGTAGAGTTTTCTTAAAGACTAATATCAGTCCAGAGACCAACAGGAATTTTTTGAGTATTATCAAATGAATTCTGTGGAGATTATCTTAGCATGCCTACGAAAGAACAAAAAAAAATAATTTATAGAACTTAAATTCTTACTAGACCTTAATACTTATGATGTCAATTTCCCTTTCTCTTTCACTCCCCTGTATCTCCCTGCCCCTAGTATCAATATGAAGATGGTCCATGATCTGATAGTAAAAAGATACATGTACTTTAAAAGGAAAGAACAAACTTTAAATTAAAATATTCACATTCTGCCAAACATACAAAGGCCCAAATCCAATCCACTTGACATAAATTGCTGAAGAGGATGTGTTATGGTTTAAATATGGTGTTCCATGAACACTCATGTGTGAGGTAGTACTAGTATTTTCAGAGGTGAAATGATTAGATTACAGAAGCTTTCACTTAGTCGAAGGATCAATCCATTTGAATGGATTAATTTGGTGGTAATTGTAGGCAGGTAGGCTGTGGTTGAAGAAGGTAGGTCATGGGGTGTTCCTTTGGGATTTATATTTTGTCACTTGTGAGCAAAGCTCTCTCTGCTTCCTTGTTGTCATAAGTTAATCTACTTTCCTTTGCCATGCTTGTCTGCCATGATGTTCTGCCTTACTTTGGATCCAATGCCATAGGGCATTGGCCATCTATGGACCAAGACCTTGAAACTATGAGCCAAAATATATTTTTTTCTCCTCTGTGCTTTTTGTCATATCTTTTGGTCACAGCAATGAAAAAGATGACTAAAACAGAAATTGGTAGGAGTGGGGTTGTTGCTGTGACTAACCTAATCATATGGTTCAAAAGCATATGGAACTGGTTTGTTCAGGGAGAAATCATGAAAATTTTAGAGATTCATGGTGGAAGAACTTCAACATTTTGTAAGGAGAGCGTAATGGACTACTTTTAGGGGAGCTCAGAAGACTATACTGCTGATAGGACAGTGGATAGTAAAGACTGGTCTTAAGATTTCTGAAGAAGAGATCTCTATTGAATACTGGAGTATAGACAATTCATGTTAGGTTCTGGCAAAGAATCTTTGCCATCTTCAAGTTGTCTAAAGATCTTTTGTAAGGCTGAATTTAAATGTGATATACTAATTAATCAGGTGGAAGAAATTTCAAGGCAACATCATTTGGGTAGTGACATGAATATTGTTGGAAGCTTTTATCCAGGTTTATGGTGATAATCAAAAGCAGAAGCATAGCTGAAAGATTTGAAAAACTTTCATTTTGGCCAGAAAAGTGCAAGCAAAATTGGAGCTAAGGAAGTTAAAGAGATTATAACAAATAAGAAGATGTTAGGAACTTAATCCAGAAAAAAATAGGAACTATGTCTAGAGGGCATCTCAGAAATTGGCATGACCACACCCATATCAGGCTCAAGGATGCAAAATTGAAAATTCTTTTAAGAAGAATTCACTGGGTCAGCCTGCTTGCACGGGGATTTATACGCAGTTGCTTCACCATATTCAGCTGCCCAGGCACTCAGAGGCTACTGCAGGCATGGTTCCAGGGATCTGGGTTACTGCTTAAGATGATGGCAAACAGTGGCATCACCAATATGATGCTGTGTCTGCAGAATTGCAGAATGCTTGAGTTAGGAGGTCATGAAAGCTACCACTGAGATTTCAAAGGAAGACTTTGGATGCACCAGGGAAACAGTAGCAGAATCAATGTCCCTGTGGGCTGCCATTGTGAAGAAGTGAGAAGGAAGTCTGAGGTGCAGTGAAGACCCCTGAGATTAAGAAATGTCAATACCAGTAAAACATCTGCAGAGGAGCTCTCCAGGAATTAAGCACAGATAAGTCAAGAGAGAAGCCATGTTAGTTGCAACCAGCAACTATAGAGGCAGAGTTACACAAGCCACTTGGAAAGAACATCTTCATGGCATGTGCCCAGATGTGAACATGGAGATACAGCACTTATTTTCCCAGTTGGATTTTATATTGCTTTGGTCCCATCTGTTCTTTCTATGCCCCTATTTCTCCCTTGGGAATGGAAATGGTTATTCTGTGCCACTATATATTGGATATATAGAGATTGTTTTATATATATATACAGGGAGAAACATGAGATTGCCTTCAGTCTCATATGAGATTTGGATTTTAACTTTTGTTCAGTGCTGGAACTTATAAGATTATGAGGATTCTTAGAAATAGACTTAATGTATTTTGCACTGTGAGATGGATATGAGCTCTTGGGGACTGGGGGTGGTTTGATATGATGTCCCATATCAGTGTGGGACAATGCAAGACTTTTCAGAGGTGAAAGCCTTAAACTAATTAGGGGATTAATCCAAATTACTGGATTAACTGAGTGGTAACTATGGTAACTGTAGGCAGTTAGGGTGTGGCTGGAGTAGATGGGTCACCGAGGGTATGCCTTTGGAGTATATATATTGTCACTTGTTAGTGGAGCAACCTCTACTACCTCCTTGCCAGGAGCTGAGCTCCTTACTTCTTCCAAGCCCTTCCACCATGATCATCTCCCTCATCTTGGGCCTTGAATTACGGAGTCAGTTGGGTCAAAATGGACTTTTCTTCCACCTTGTTCTGTCAGGTGTTTTGGTCACAGCAACAAAAAACTGACTAAAGCAACGTGGAACAAAAATACTCATTCTTTGCTGATGGGAATGCAAAATAAAATGACTGCTTTGGAAGACAACTTTGCAATTTCTTACAACTAAACATGATCTTTCCTTATGATCCAAAAATTGTACTTGCATATTTACCACATGAATGGCAAGCATCCATGTAAAATCCTGCATGTGGATGCCAATCGCATGTGGATGCTCATAGCAACTTTATTCATGATTGCCAAAACTTGGAAGCAACCCAATGTTCTCCATCAGGGGAATGATAAATAAACTGTGGTACATGTAGACAATGTAATATTATTCAGTGCTTAAGGAAAATAGCCATCAAGTCACAAAACCACATGGAGGAATCTCAAACGCATACCATTAAATGAAAGAAGTCCATCTGAAGAGGCTTCATACTGTATAGTTCCAGCCCCAGGATATAATGAAAAGGAAAAAACTATGGAGAAATTGAAAGAGTACTGCTTTCCAGGGATCAGGGGTGAATGGTTGGAGCCCAGAAGAGTATTAGGGAGCAACACCCTTTTGCACTATTGTGGATACATGTCATTATGCTTTGGTCAAAACCTCAGAACACTAGAAGTGAACCCTGGTAAAAATTGCGGCCTTTGGGTGATAATGATGCATTAATGTGTTTTTAAAATACCAGTGTGGTATGGACATTAATAATGGGGAATATTTTGTGTGTACAAGAGCAGGATCTTTATTGGAGCTCTGCAATTTTTCCTCACTTTTGTTCTGAACTAAAATCACTTTAAAAATAAGGCTATTAATGAGATTTTATGGATTTGCTCTGATTTGAAGAGATATAGTAGATCATCCTAGGAATGACTACTGCTACTCGATACGACTTACAGATACATGTAAATATCGCATGTGCATGCATTTGCAGTTTAATATATTTTAAATCAATGTACTAAAATGCATTGACTGCCAACAAACAGATTAAATAGACAGAGAGATAGATGAGGAGGAATGTGATGATTTTAAATTTGGGGGAGTTTTACTGAGCCTCCGCAAAGACACATATGTTTTTGTAGAACAAATAGGAGTCAAGTTCCAAATTCCAATTGATTCCTAAATGCCTCCTTCTCATTCACCATTTGTTCTTGGCATACAGATCTCTATGCAATGTTTTACTTCTGTTTCACATGTAAAGAGTGTTTTTAATTCTAATACTTACTAGACTGAAGCCTAAATGGTTCTGGTCTTAAAAGAATAAAGTTCAGGAAAACATTCTTCTACATATTTTCTAAAAATATGACAGAACATTTTTACGTTTTTATTTCCAAAAGAAAATATTCATTAGTAAGCCTCTTCTACAATTTTCTGGTTTGCAAATCTCTTATAACTACTGTCCAGTAACCTCTTTTTTTTTCATATGTATCTTTTTTTGTCCCTTTCTTTTTTGAAAAATAGGAAAATACTCACCTTTTAATGATCCTTTTAGCTCTCCCATAGAAGGTATAGCAGTTTAAGCTGTTAGCCAAAAAGTAGTTTTTCAAAGAGTGTTGAAAAAACACTCTACCTGTAACATAACATATTACAGATATTTGACAACAGGTGTACTCTCAGAATTTTAACAGTTGTGAAAATACTAAGAAAGTTTTCTATAGAGAAAGTTGATACAGAAAAACATTTCATAAGAAAATTCTATAAAGTCAACTTGCATCTTTAGAACAAAAGAATAAATCTTTACATAAAAATATGTTAAATATTTAAAACTCATTAAATTCATATCATACCTATTCCAATCAGGCCAAGAAGGAACTCACTTGTTCCCTGGAGTCGATTGATTTTCCTATGATATTTAAATGAATGGGTGGTGTATTACAGTCATAAATAACATCAAAGTGTACTATTCATGTTCTGGGATTAAAGTTCTGCTGTTACTGTGAAGTTAATCATCTTCACAATTATACAATCAAATGAAGAACTTTTGAGTATTTTTTTAAGAGGGAGAAGAAAAATCCCTAAGGCTTCTTTTCTTCACACTTGCAAAAAGAATGTGTGTGAAGAAAAGGAGCCTTTTAACTATAAACCCTTGGGGAACCTTTTGGACACCCCAGGCATTTAAGAACTACTGTGAAAATAAAGAAATTAAAATATCCTGAATTGTAGACATAGGTTTTTTCTTGAGGGTAAAATTCGCACAAGGAAGATAAAACCAAAGAGAGGTGAAAATGAGCTGGGTATGGAGAGCTCCCTCTTCCCAATGTGTCAGCCAGTCAGAGAATGCATATTACTGCTTTTTTGGATAGAATAAAATACTAAATGGGAAAAAAGTCATTGTCATTTCCTCATCTTCTTCGTGATAAAGGGAAAAAAAAGTACTAAGCTAGAAGATCATTTCCCATTCATAGCTAATTCACTCATCTGATAAGAAGAAACCTCTTTCATATTCAGTCCATAAAGTAAATTAAGTGGAGGTATATTGAATACTATGAATTATTCACAGTGAATTTGAGAGAGCTGAAGAATATACTATTAATTCAGCTTTAATATTAAAACCCAATTGCAGTAAACAAGCATCTTTCTTCTCTGTGTCCATGTGGCTGATATCTTCAACAAAAGAATTTTTCCTAATTTAAAACCATTTCAAAAATTGAAGATTAGGCTGACTTCTATAGACTTGTATTTAAAAATCAACTACCAACCTTCTTGAAACCTCCATTATTTTTTCTTTCCAAGTGAAGATACCTCATATTTACCATAAGATATAACACATGGGGCCCTTACACCTATTTATTGGTGCAGAATCTGAATTCAGAACAAGTCCTCACGTATACATGAAAACCAAATCTCTCAAAGGGTTTCACATTCCATATTTTCCTTTAAAAATACTTGACTAATTGAAATTTTTGAACTTGAGTAATGGAAGCAGTCAAATTCTTATTCTGGACATTGATTTTTTTTGTCGCCCTTGCAGGATTAGTTTTGGCCAGATGCATTTCACACAAGCTGTGACCTGGCATGCCTGATGCCTGCAGGCTTTCACTTCCTGGTACCACTTCCTGTTCAACATTTCCTTGCTTCCACTTAACTTTTCCCGTTGCTTTGGCTTCCTTGAGCCACACATGCCACCCTAGCTGAGTGGCAGCTAAAAAAGAAGTGGGTAAGTAAGGAATTGTGAAGAATTATATCACTATAGAAAGATTCAAGTAACCACGAAGAGACTAGATATGAAAGCTGCTAACAAAAATGACCCTCAACTGGGCAGCATAGACACCCAAACTTATAGCCAGGTGCTATAACACTTTGGTGGGGGAGATTACCAGAACTTCACATGATTTGTATTTCCAGAGTGCACCTCTTAGTGCTTTGTAAGAGCTGAGACGTATTTGATGAGCCCTTTAGACATACCAATCTGTGCATACTATGCCAATCATATTATGACTACTCTAGAGACTTTCAGCTAGAGATTGTGCTTAAGACTGGCCATGATGATGAGCAATACATTTTCAATATAAACTAAGAACAAAGAAGATTGAAATATGTTATAGGTGTATATTAATATACCACACTGAAATCTATTATTCTGTGTAATTAATATGCACTAATTTAAAAGAGCAAACCAGCAACAAACACAATGGATATTTCCTTGGTGCCAGTAAGATATGTTGGTTTTTCACTTGATCAAACAATATCTAAATGTATGATATCAAATAGGAAGAGAGGAGATAGAATTATATGTTATGATTTTTTAAATTCACATCATTTATGTAAAACATATAAGTATGAAAACATGAGACACAATGCAAGTTGACATCTGTCACAGGACAAGATGGGGTAATTCAGCTTTGAAACAATTATATATAAACCTGATAAGTTTTTTGATAATGCCAAAGTTTGACTTTTTAACAAGTACTTGACTATTCTGAGTTTCCTAGAACAACATAAATAAATTCATGTTTGTGAAGTTGTCTGTGTTTTGTATTTTTCTACATAGTTTATTATTAAAATACATTGAAATACCAAGACATTTATTCCATACTAATACCTTATTAGGATTGGTATACTTCACTTGTCCACCCAGACTTCTCTGGTTCCCTGAATTCCGTGTTTCACAGATAAAATCCACAGTACATGTACACAAGTCAGTACAGCACAGAGATGGTACTTGTCTCCACAAATACTAATTAAGAGAGTCTACTAGATACTTACTATGCCAAATCTGTAGCCATAGTACCAAACATAATTTTATATGTATATATAAAATTTTATATTTATATATATATAAAATATATACCATCAATGGTATATATATATACCATCAATGTTGAAATGTTGAAATGTTGGCCATTGTGCTTAACAAAAAATACTTTTCCTCTTATACATTTAAGGAATTCAGAAGTGAAGCTAATGCTTAGAAAGAATATAAAAGATACTTTATTTGGTGGGGGAAAAAGTGATGAAAATCAAAGCATAGATAGAAGAATTAGAAAGATCCATTCAAGACCAAGTATGGTTGTAATTTTTGATGGAAAGGCCAGCTCATTTTAGGGAATAGTCAGGGGTTGGTTAATGGAGAATTAATGCTGTTGAAATAATGAATATTGACTAAAAGAAACACTGATGAAACACCATAGTATGACCCAAAATCAATTTAAAGGAATTTCATTTTATTTGCAAGTTGCCATTTATATACTTCTTTATTACAGTAAAGTTTTCAAATTAATCTGGGATGTGCTCCACAGCAGGTTATGGGCATAAAATCTGAAGTCAAAAAATGCTGTGGGGTAGAATTATCTTTATCAATGTCACAGTTCTGGGCATGGTACAAAACCAGCAGTTATCATGGACTGAATAAAGGAAACAAAAGAAGTTTTACCAAGGGACAAGTGGCTGTCTTGATGATTGGTTAGATTGGAGAAATAAAGGAGAAAAATGAGCTGGAGATGGTGCTGAAGTGCCCAGAGAGCTTGAGGATCTGTGGAGATGGTTCTCCCTGCAGATGGGAAGCCACCTGGAAAGCAAACTTGAAGAGGAACGTGATGAATTATGCCTGAGGTACGCTTGACTTGAGAGAACAATGGAAAAATCTGAGGGGATCATCGCACAATATTATCTCCCACTTGCAATGGACTTTCCAAACCGTGGTGCTCTATCTCCATCTGATTCATCAATCCCTTTAAACCTCAGCCCTAAAAAATTGTCATTCAACCTGTGTCTGACATTCTTTTAATGACAGGAAAATTCCCCATGTTTCCTTCCAATTCAATGTTTTTTGCCAATCTAATTTTTATAAACGTCTCTTTTATACTGATCCAAAAAATATGCCTCCTTAAAATTCTAGGCTTTGGTGCTAGCTGTTCCCTGTGGAAACACAAAGTAAATGTAATCCTTCTTTCACGAAACAGCCCTTCAAATAATTGAAGGCACTTTTCATGTCCCATTGAGCCTCCTCTTCTGTAGGTTAAACATCAATTGATGTGCTTTCGATGCCTTCACTGTGTCTGCCTTTAAAGCGTACTGCCTAGAACTAAATGGGGATTTTTTAACAGCTAAATTTAAAGAAAAAAAATTAAGACCAATCTCTGTGAAGATTTCTGAAGCTGTGACATAGGGAGAGTGTTCAAGAGGCAAAATAAACACACACCAGAAAGCAGAGCAGAGACAGCACTGGAGATTAAACCTTAACAAATGATACACAAGATGCAAAAAGAAAAAAAAAAAATCTGGGCAAAAGGTAGATGAGACAGACAATGCCAGAGCAGGGTGGGTCCTTCGAAATTAAAGAAAAAGAAAGTTTCATGATTGGAGAGATAAAAGGATAAAACACTATGGAACTATTGATGTTAGAAGCAGAATGAAGTTCATTTTGTCACTGAGAAATTGGCTCGTGTGTTTTATACAAGTTGTACTCAGGGAAGTTCAGATTTCACAAAATTTAAGTGGTTAAAGTATGGAAAATTAGGAATGCAAAAATACTACTACTGCTGAAGTAATCCTGTTCATACTTCAAGGCCTTTATCAACGGCCACTCCTTCAAGGAAATCTTCACTGGTCCCGTGCTTCCAAAGCAACTAGCATTCCTTATTTGTGCTCCTAGAACCCATGCACAATGACTTGTGGGAGCATTGCTTGTTGCCATTTAGGGACTTTAAAATGTTTAGTGAGAGGCACCTTCTCTTAACCATCTCCCTGTTCTCAGCATTCAGCCAACGCTGGACAGATAGAACATGGCCAATAGACCTGAGTTGAACCAGAAAATGAATGTTCTCCAGGGCAAGAAATGAAAGTTCAGTGGACAATTCAGGTGCTTTCTGCAGTATTGCTCAGATGTCATCTCTAAGAACTTCCTTCGTTTCTTGTCTTTTGTTTTCAACTTCCTGAACCTGAAACCATTTTGAAGAACTATTTTAGGGTGAATGGATCCTGTTTGCTCATCTTTGGACAACAGCAGTGTGCCCAGGGGTTGCATTGCCAGGGTTGCCCTTAACCACTCAGAGTGACAGAGACTGAGCCATGTCCTCTGGAGTGAGTACTAGAAGTGCGAGTCACAGGAGTTTCCAAGGGATCAGGACAGAGCAAATATCTGTGTGATCTTACCCAAAGCTACACCCATGTTTGACCTCTCTGCCTTTTTTGTCTTGCTTCTATAACTCTTTATCAGTTTTTGTGTTTTCTGAGAACTTCCTGACATAGTACTTTCACACCAATGCTTATTCTGCATCTAATTCTGGTACACAGGATCTAAGATGGAATTCCTTTAAAGATAGGTGAGAGCTAATTATATTTGAAACTAGGGAAGTCAGGTTAATTCAGGAACAATGCTTAAATTAAATAGGCTATTTCATGAACTTCAAAGCATAGAGAGTTGAAGCAATAGTTGATTATAAGATTAAATCTTAAAGGAAAAAAAGCTTGCTACTAAACATTCTAAGCCTTGAGCTGGAGAAAATTTAAAAGGAAATATTTGATTAATAGGAATGTGTCCTTAGGATGCACTGCTTGAGGATTCTGAAGAATGAGAAGGGCTTAAGATGAAAAATAAGGTTCAATTATATAAATACACACATAAGTCCAAACAGACCTTGAGATGCTCATAGATTTGAATGGGTGAATAAATTATAAGTAGATTTGGATATAAACTACAGAACATTTCTGGCTTTTCCTGGTTGATAAGTTTCAGATTTCAACAGCCTGTTACTTCAGTTATTACTTCATCCACAAGCTATTCAACTTCCAATGTTTTATTATAAATCGACTCTCCTGGATTCTCTTTTCCTTTTGTTTATGCCTTTTGTAAGACATTAACCATCTTTTTAAACTTCAGTAAAATTTTAGATCAGTTAATCAAGTATGTTCAATCTTCTGTGATTAACTTAAAATTTCTCAAGGACCTTATTGATATTCTCTTAAAACAATACAAAGACTTCCTGCTTTTAGAACATTCGATGTTGTTTACATTTTTGCCTGCATTCTTCCATCCCAAGTATCATTCCTTAAACATATGCAGAGAGGGATGTCCTAATATTCCAGCTTCTCCTGCATAGCTGCAATCCCTCTTCCTGTTCTGATGATTTTATGTATTGCCTCTATCTATTTTACCTGAAATTTATGTAGCTTGCTAAAAACATGTGGAGAAGTAACACTGGTTTCTTTTTTCAGATATAAACACCAATAGTTCACAGCCAACTTTCTCATATATTTCCACATCTTTAAATTAATACTAGTTTTTGCTGCAAGTCTTATCCTACTTATTTCTCAGTCTTATTCAAAATTGAATCTAATTCATTGAGAGCTAACCAATTGTGTCAGAAATTGGAGAACATTTTCTTCTGGATAAATGTATTGTGAATTTTGTAGATTTCCATCATGGTGAGCTATTCCAAAGACACTATTAAACACTGGAACACTGACAAATATTTAATTTTCTCAAGCCAAATCTATTTTATTTTCACATGTGGTAAATAACGCCAATGAAAATTAGCCATGAGTTGTTATTTCTTTTATTTCATTTGTAATCATCAATATTATTCTAATCCTACATAATTAGTCTCAATTTGTTACTGAGGATAAGATCATTATAAACATTCATTTAGAGGTTAATATGTCTTCTTCTCAAGGCTATAAATACTATGCTTTGTTTAGTGAAATAAAAGTTGAACTCATGCCAATCCCAGGTTTGTGAAAAGTCTACTGCTTATGAAAAATAGATGATCAGAAACAATATTATAAATAAAATAATAAAACAATATCCTAACATTATCTGTTACTCTGCACATATGTGGAATATTTTAAATATTCTTCTTCTTCCAAAAATAAAACAAAGAGCAATTTAAATGATCAAAAGAATGAAGGAGATGCCAAATAAGGAAAAAATACATGCTATTCTTTATACTAAAAAAGATAGAGGAAATTTTCCAACTCCAAATCAGCATACCCTTGTGACAGGGAAAGAAAGCAATGGAATCATGAATGTTGGGATTTATGTCCCTACTGCTTCATAATTCACTCTCTGAGCTTTTGTTTTCTCATCTGAAAACTTAAGATGAAATAAAGATGACTATTTAAGGGTTGTTAGCTCTGCCTGTGAAAACAACAAACAACTCCCATGAAATATTGCGTGATTTACCTTATTAATTTTTAAAGATATATGTATGTATATGTATGTGTATAAAATGTATAATATATATACACATGCATAAAATATATATTATATATATATGCTTCAATACATATCATATTATATATTTCTCTAAAATATATTATGAATCTGGCAAATTTTCTTTGGGATGAAAGAGATCACAATAAGACAAAATTATCTATTATATAATGTAAGGAGAAGAAATTTATAGAAACTCAAGATCCTAAATTTAGCTGAGATAATCTAAAGAAAACATTCAAGTTATATTGCTAAGTAATTTAATTGATGTCATGGAAAAATGGTCTAAAAAGGAAGAAAAAAACAACACCTACCCTAGTTTATTTTATTGTTAAATGGCATAATGGCATGTGTAGATAACTAGATCAGGTCTTGCTTTATCTCACTGAATGACTTCCCCAAATACTGCAGAGGAAAATTCAAACATTTTAAAGTAGCACTCATGATTCTTTACCATCTTCCTACATCCTCATTTTTCAGTGAACCCCAAGTCAAATTCCCTATCACAAAGAATGTCTTACCCTACTACAAAGCAGCGTTTACCCTTTTTTAGTTTTTCTTATAATAGATGTTGACGTAAAAGTGGTATAAAAAACCTGAACATACTTAATGTATACAATTTAATGAGAAAAATCATGTCCTTCTACCTGTGAAACCATCAACGAAAGGTAGACACATTCATCACAAGTTTCCTTGTGTCTATTTGTTCTTTGTTTTTCCTTTGTTTCATTTTTTGATTCTAAGAATACTTAATATGAGATCTACCATCTTACAACTGTTGTATAGCAGGTACATAGAACTTATTTATCTTGCATAACTGACATTTTCTGCCCATTGGACAACAATTGCCTATTTCCCTAACCCAAGTCACCACCATTCTATTCTTTGCTGCTATGAGTTTGCCTATTTTATGTACCTCATGTAAGTGAAATAATTCACCCATTGCCCTTCTGTTACTGATCAATTTCATTTATATAACATCCTCCAGGAGAGTATGATGGAAATTCTTTTGGCTAAGAAAATTGCTGGATCACATTGTAGTTCTATTTTTAATTTTTTAGGGAACTCCATCCTCTGTTTTATAGCAACTCCACCATTTTGCATTCCACCCACAGTGTACAGTGTTCCAGTTTATCTGTATTCTCATTAACACTTCTTATTTTTAGTTTTATGATAATAAAAACCCTAGCAGGTGTGAGGTGATATCTCCTTGTGGTTTTGATTTGCATTTCCCTGATGATTAATGATGTTGAGCACCTTTTCATACACCTGCTGGTAATGTGAGGGTTATTTAGGTACTTCTCCAGTTTTTGTCTCTTTATCTGGTGGTTGTGGGATGTGGTTGCTATTGAGTTGTAGAAGGTTCTTATAGGGTTTGGATATTAGCCCCTTTTCAGGTAGATGATTTGCAAATATTTTCTGTTTCTTTAAGTTGCTTTGCGTTCTCCTGTGAGTTTCCCTGGTGGCACAAAAGTTTGTGAGTCTGATGTCAGTCTACTTATCTATTTTTGTTATTTTTGTCTGTGATATTTATGTCACATTCAAGAAATCATTGCAAAGACCCATGTTAACATTTTCTCATTTTTTTTTCTTTGAGTTTTACTGTTTCAGGTCTTATGTTCAAGTTTTTAATCCATTTTGAGTTGATTTTTGTGTATGGTGTAAGTCAGTGCCTGATTTCATTATTTTCCATGTAGACTTGCAGTTTCCCAGGATGATTTGTGAAAGAAACTTGCTTTCCCTATACTGTCTATTCTCAGCATCTCTTTTGAAGATCAGTTGACTGTGTGCTAAAGTTTACCCTCTTCCTTTGGACTGTAGCTTTATGCAAATTCCATGTTACATTAATTATGTTACTTTGTAATATGTATTGAAATTAGGGAATATGATGTCTCTGGCTATATTATTTTTGCATAAACTTGCTTTGACTCTTCTGAGTCTTTTGAAGTTTTGTGTAAATTTAGGATTTTTTGTTTGCTTTTTTTCTATAAAAAAAATACCACAGGTATTTTAACAAGGTTGGCTTTTAGAATTTGTAGATTGTTCTCAGGAGTATGGACATTCTTTTGGGGGGAGGGGTACCGGGGATTGAACCCAGGGGAATTCGACCACTGAGCCACATCCCCAGCCCTATTTTGTATTTTATTTAGAGACAGAGTCTCACTGAGTTGCTTAGTGCCTAGCTTTTGCTGAGGCTGGCTTTGAACTCGTGATCCTCCTGCCTCAGCCTCCTGAGCCGCTGGGATTACAGGCATGCACCACCCGGCCCAGCTTAGTGTGGACATTTTAACAACATTAATTCTTTCAATTCATGAACATGGGATGTTGTACCATTTATTTTTATCTTCTTTAATTTTTTTTCATCAGTGTCCTTTTTCAAACTACTATTCTTCCAACCTGTTTGTCTTGTTTCATTATTGAACTGAAATACTACCATAAGATCTTCAAGCATTTTCTGAGTCCAGTTGAAAACCTGTTTTGAGTGTCTTCACTCACAGGCATTGTCTTGGGGTACATGCCATAAGAACCAGCAATCTGCTCACAGTGGCTATAATAAGAAAATATTTCAGTATAATGAATGTGCTCTGAGTTCATGTGTGCTGAAAGTAAAACAAGAGCCTCAAGAAGGAGCTGTTAGAAAGTCTAGAAATTTAGCGAAATCTCAGGGAAGACAGGATATCCTGTGTCTTGTCTGAGAGGGAATGAAGACCTGAAATATGAGGAAAACCATGGCAGACTTGGAAATCATCCACCTGCAAATCCTTGCCCAGGAACAGGGACTCCTGTTGGTTGTACCCATGAATGCATCATGAATCTCCTCCAAGTCTTCATGCCTGGACATGCTTCTTAAAAGAGGCATCATTCAGGAATTCACTACTGATTCATACATCCCTCAACTTAGACTGAGTTATTTAGGTCCCATTAGAATTATTTACTATCTTTTTATTTTGAAATTGCAGATTAATAAAGGCATGACCATGGACCAGATAGAAAATATTAATTACATTGAAGTTCTCAATAGTAAGGTGAAAGTCAATGTCAAAATATTAAAACTTAATTTTTATATGCAGAGTGTATAGATTGTAACTTGAGAAGCACATTCTTTTTGGGACTATTTCCTTGATATAATTTCCATTTTATTAATATGCAGCTGACCTTTTAATGAGGTTGTTAGGGGCACTGATAATTTTTGATTCCCTCAAAACTTAACTACCAACAATATATTGTTGACCAGGAGTTTTATCTATAATGTAAAGATAGAGCATTTTGTATATGCATCATAAATTGTGAAAAATATGCAAGAATGTGAAAGACCAGTTTGTACTGCAATATGCAACTTGCTAGTGAGATGAACTGCTCACTTGCAGATGACAAATGTCAGATGGCATTTTAGGCATCATTGAGCTCACCATAATGACAACAGGAGGTTACTACAAAATTATTATAGTAGAGGAGTCTGCAGTCCAGTTAAGATTATATAGCTTTGATTGCTACTGCATCTTTTCATGTGCTTACGTTTCTCTCAACTTCTAACAGTGCCATTTTTGATCTGTTTGTGTAGCTGTACCACACCATGAACCTGAATGACCCATTTCTGATTTCCAAAACTTAGCATAGTTAAGGGAACAATGAGAGCAATCTTGGGAAAGGACATTCTCTTGAAGGACATTATCTTTCTCCTATGCGCACTGGGAACTCAGGCAAATTTGTGCCAGCTGAAGAAAGCTGCTTTCTTACATGTGCAATGGGACAATTGCTCTTCTTGACGCTGTTCACACAAGCAAAGGAAGCCAGCTAATGCTGATGATGCCACAGCTCCTTCAGTCCAAAACAAAAACCCCTTTCTGGCTGGGGATGGTTGCAAAGTCAAGGGCACTGTGGAAAGGGTATGTTCCACTCCTCCCAACAGTCACTACCCAACAAAACACCATGACAGAGAGGAGACAATGCTTGCAAAGTACCATGAGGGACAGAGGTGCCATCTGCCTGCTGTCACTAAACTCTTATGGAAGCAATTATTGATCTCTTGTAACATTTCCCCAATGAATAACATCTCCCATGCTGTCTCTGGGCATTTTCTTTGTCTTGTCTTCAACCTATTCCACTGTCTTGACATCACCTACCCCATAACTGTAGATTTAAAATTGATAAATGATAAATTTTAACTTTTCCTTTTTTTTTAAATCCAGATTTGCTTTACCAGTGAGTTGCATTCCCCAGCCTATTTTGAGACAAGGTGTCACTAGGTTGCTATGGCTGATCTTGAATTTGCAATCCTCTTGCCTTACCTCCTGAGGTGCTGGAATTAGAGATGTGTGCCACCACACTTGGAAAATTTTAACTTTTCATAATAGATTTGTGTGTTTCTTAGTCAGTGAGGAAATACAATGTAATCTACATTTTTTGTGCATTCATGACATTGCAACTTTTTCTTAATTTTCCAATTATTTCTAGGCTATGTGGTTCATCTGGAAGTATTTTTCTAATTTACATAAAAAGTGTGAATATTTATGGAGTTCTTTGTGATATTTCAATACAGGTGTACATGGGGTGATTTTCAAATCAGGGTGAACTTTACTACGTCCTCAAACATTTATCTTGGTGCATGTGTTTGTGTTGTGAAACATTAAAGATCTTATTTCTTGCTTTTTCCAAATATACAATACATTATCATTAGCTATGGTCATCCTTCAACAATTGCACGAAATCTCAAAAATAATCTGTGCATAGATACCTGCTTGTGTTCCCCCCACCCAAGGGTCAACTGTAAAAGGAGGATCACCAGCAATAAAGGCAGAGAAAACCCTTGGGTCCAGGTTGTGCAAGCAATGTTGCTCGGCAGCACCAGACACTGTAGATTGTAGGAAATATCTCAGGCAATAGAAGCAATCCTCTACAGACCTAGAAATGAGTCAGCAGAACTGTTGTGTCTGCCAAACTCCTGAGACAGTGGGGAAATCAGCTGTCCATCAACTGTCAATCAGAGACTGGTCTCTTGCAAAGGGTTTGAGTATAATACACAAAACAACTCCAAGTGAGAAACTACCATTCCATTCCATAAATGGTCACTGCATTCACCAAAGGGTAAAAAATAAAATATACAAAAACTGAAACAGAAATCTTTGCAAGACTTCTTATGCCCTCCACAACAGGAAAACAGATTGAAATCTTATAGGAACTGAAGATACTAGAATTAAGAAACGTTTTCAATGGATATTCATTCTAACACCACTTAAAGGCTATCTTTATCGAGGAGTCCATGTTTAAATGAAAAGAATGACTTCTCATTTTAAAGTAACAGACTCTCTTAAAAGTTTAATTGATATTTTATAAACCTTTTATTTTTTTTACAAGATTAGTTTACTAACTATGATAAATATCACATCAGGTGTTTTCAGGTCTTTTCATTGAGACAAGTGCAATATTTTGCAGTAAATGCATGACTTTTAACAATAAAACTGGGAAGGCCTCAGCTTTGAGGGTAGGTGGGAGATCATGTTCTATTCAGATTGGAGATGCAAAATCATCCCTAGCCTTTAACACATCTGGAAATGTATAAGTCAGATTCTTTACGATGAGATGGAAAAATATTACTAATGTATTGAGTTAAAATCTTTAGTCCCTGAAACCAAAGTTCACTCACTACCTGTAAAATTCAAGCCCTCAATAAACATTTTAAAGAATTTGCATTATTTTGTAAATATATAGGAATATTCTATATAGAAAATTTGAAATACACATCAAAAAACTAAAATGCATTGAAGTCTTTGCTAATCACCTCATCCAGTGATATCCAATGTAAGAGTTATGGTATAATTTCTTCTGCTTCTATTGTTGATGTTTTACCTGTTTTATTTTTTCCAATTAACATTCCAACTTCATATTTAATCATATTTAATAAGTTGTATTTTGATTATTTGAAAGCTTTCTTTATATTTTAATATATACAATCAGCATTTCATTATTTATAAATGTACTCTCCTTAGCAATAAGAATCGTGGAGTATTAAAATGATCAATCGTTTCCAGTTTACATATTGTGATTGTGTAAATTTATATTATATAGTTCACATTCACCTAGATTAGTCCACATTTGCCAGTTTCATTGCTCATCATTCTATCTATTTCTGGGACAATTTTTCTTATTAATGAAGGACATACTTTTAAATTTTATTTGGTTAAAGATGAGTTATTAGATAACTTTCCCTGCTTCTATCCTAAAACTTCCACATCATCTTTGTTCTTATAGAGCACGCTTTCAGCATTTACAATCAAAGGTGATCTTTTTTCCACTTTTGAGGATATTGGTACAGTGTTCTCTGACTTCTGTCTTTTTTTTTCTTTAGAAATAACTGGAAGTCTGATTGTTGCTTATTATGTGCTACATTCACTTAGTTGGTCTGCTCCTTTCATGTTGAGCCATTAGTGGGTCCTGTGCCCTTCATTTCTCTAAATTGTCCAGATGGATTTTTATTTGGAGTTGGAGACTTGTTTCAGTCAGCTTTTTAGTCCCTGTGACCATAAGAACTGACAAGAACAACACAGAGGAAGGAAAATGTATTTGAGGCTCACGATTTCAGAGATCTCAGTCCATGGTTGGTTGACTCTATAGTTCTGGACCTGAGGTGAGGCCAAACATCATGGTGGAAGGACATGGAGGAGGAAAGCAGCTCAGGACATGGACACCAGGAAGGTACATTCACAAGGAACAAAATATAAACCCCAAAGGCACACACCTGTGACCAGGCACTCTCTACCTGCCTTCAGTTTTCATCCAGTTAATTACTATCCATGGATTAATTAATGATTACAGGGCTCTAATCATCTAATTATTTTACCTTCTAACTTTCTCACATTATCTCACACATGAGATTTTGGGGAACCCCTCATACCTACACTATAGCAAGCTCACAAAGCAGCAGCAGTCAAATTTTCATTTCCTTAGGGAATAGTTCTGGAGTCCAGGACGATGATCTGAGAGGCTGAGCCTGAAGAATCTCAAGTTCCAGGGTAACCTCAGCAACCTAGCCAAACCCTGTCTCAAAATAAAAATTCAAAAGAACTGGAGATGTAGCTCATTGGTAAAGTTTCCCTTGGTTCAATCCTCAATGCTGAAAGTGAAAGAAAAAAAGAGAAGGAGAAATGAATGAGAAGCAGTGTTTCTCTCAACACTGCCACTTGGTCAGTTCAGATTGAAGCAAAAGGAGTGCTCTCCTACGGTGCTCTCTTAGGAGCAGCACCATTTCGTCCTATCCTGCAACGGCCCACTTACAAGGGTCCCCTCCAATTGCTCCTTCAGTCCAATTTTTCTATATTACATGCTAAGACTCTAACCCTTTCCCCCTCGCAGTTCAGATCTACTGCTTAACTAAAGGGCCAGCAACACCAGCAGCCTTGCTAGTGCTTCCTTCTAGGTCCACCTCCAGAAGGACACCCCAGGAGTCTGACAGACAAAATAAGCTCACAAGACTCACAGGACAGGCCATAAGCACAGCCTTACTTTGGCTTTGTGAGGTTAGATGAAACTATCACTTAACCCCAAAGTACCTTGAAGAATGTTCACTGTTGAATAAAAAAGGTCTTTATATGGCATGGATGATGTCTTTTTTATATATATATATATAAGAAAACAATTTTTAAAAATCTGCCCTGAGAAAATCAGGTCAGGAAAAAAGAAACAAAAACGCATGTGAGTCCTGTGACCACACAATTGTTAAACAATTAAGCCAATCCAAAAACCTGTTTTGGTGGGGGGGGGGGGGCAAATGTGTTTGACTGTTAAGTGTTTTAATGGGCCACTTTACTGAAAAGGATAAGGAATGAGGCAAGTTTGTACATCATGATATCTCCCTGCACATTTCTGCATACTAGTAGCAGTAAAATACCTAGTTGACAAGAAATAATATGTCCATTGTGAATATATATACCACAGTTTCTTTACCCATTCATCTATTGAAGGGCATCTAGGTTGGTTCCACAATCTAGCTATTGTGAATTGAGTAGCTATGAACATTGATGTGGCTATATCACTGTAGTAATCTGATTTTAAGTCCTTTGGGTATAGGCCAAGGAGTGGGATAGCTGGGTCAAATGGTGGATCGATTCCAAGTTTTCTAAGGAATCTCCACACTGCTTTCCAGAGTGGCTGCACCAACTTGCAATCCCACTAGCAATGTATGAGTGTACCCTTTCCCCCACATCCTCGCCAACACCTGTTGTTGCCTGTTTTCTTAGTAAAAGACTTTTTAATTAGGGTAAGATGAACTCTTAAGGTGGTTTTGATTTGCATTTCTCTTATAACTAGGGATGTTGAACACTTTTTCATATATCTGTTGATTGCTTGTAGATCTTTTTCTGTAAAGTGTCTGTTCATTTCCCTGGCCCATTTATTGATTGGGTTATTAGTGTTCTTGGTGCAAAGATTTTTGAGTACTTGGTAGATTCTGGAGATTAGGGCTCTATCTGAAGTGTGAGTGGCAAAGATTTTCTCCCACTCTGAAGGCTCTCTCTTCACATTGCTGATTGTCTCCTTTGCTGAGAAAAAGCTTTTTAGTTTGACTCTATCCCAATCATTGATTCCTGCTTTTACTTCTTGTGCTTTGGGAGTCATGTTAAGGAAATCTGATCCTAGGCCAATGTGATGGAGATTTGGACCTATTTTCTCTTCTATTATGTGCAGGGTCTCTGGTCTAATTCCTAGGTCCTTGATCCATTTTGAGTTGAGTTTTGTACAGCCATAAAGAAGAATAAAATTATGGCATTTGTAGGTAAATGGATGATGTTGGAGACTGTCATGCTAAGTGAGATTAGCCAGTCCCAAAAATTCAAAGGCCGAATGATCTCTCTGATAAGTGAATGATGATGCATAATGTGGGGTGGAAGGGAGGCAAGAATGGAGGAAGGATAGACAGCATAGAGGGAAGGGAGGGGTGGGGTCGGGGTGGGGTGGCAAGAATAATAACAGAATGAGACAGACATCATTGCCCTGTGTACATGTATGAATGCACAGATGGTGTGACTCTACTTTGTGTACAACCAGAGAAACAATAGCTGTACTCCATTTGTGTTCAATGGATCAAAATTAAATGAATGAAGAAAAAAGAAAGAAAAAAGAAACAATATGTCCCAATTGTTTGAATTCTAAATAATCCACTCTTCCAAACCATCCAATATGTCCTCCCAGGTGGCTTCTGTTACAAGATAAGTGAATCTGAGTGTAACAGTCCTAGTTAGCCCCTGATTGTAGCTTGTATCCTCTATGAGGATAGAGGTTCAATATAATTCACTTGTGAACTCTGGACAGACACTTGTCCTTGGAGACTCCTACTGACAGCCATTTCCAAGTGACTTCTATGCTGTTACCATTACATAGGGATTCTTACCAGTGTAACTATTTCATAGATGCTACCAAAATGTGCCTTCTCTCTGCTGATTAGTGCTAGTTGGAGAACCCCAACCTGCTCATTTCCTGAAATTCATTTTATACCTTTGGAGATCTGAATAAAGTGTCTGCCCCCACATTCTTTTTCCTTGAACTCTCATTTCCCTTTGCATATTTACGCATATATGTGACTCAATTTATTATTCTTCTAAATTGTGAGGAATTTTCCATAAACTATGGCTCTTTTAACAGTAATCTTTACTCTCTGGCTATTTAGGATCCATTTGTCTGGTGATGCAGCAAGGCTGTTGGCTAAGGTGACGGTTTCTAAGTTAGGAAAAAAAAAACAAACTTTTGATCTCCCAGAATCTTCCTTTCATCAGGGTTTGTTTACATAACAACTTATTTTTTACCTTTTGAGAATGTCCTAGGTTGCAGCAACCTACATGATTCTCTGAAATTTCTGATTCGACTCAATTAGACTTTAGCAGGATTTATGGTCCAGACTCTGTCTTTCTGGTGATGTGTTTTTGACTTTTTTGCCCTTCAAGAAGGCACCTTTCATGGCACATCAATATATTTCTCTTAGTTGCTCATAATGGCTAGTAAGTTCAAGTCCAATCTCAACAGGCTGGTGAGTTAAGAGTCAGACAGGAAAACACAAATGTATACCGACTCCCATTACATGAGAAGGCAAATCATCCTGGTTTGATTTTGAAAGAGCAGTGGGAGAATTCCTCTGCTGTCATAATCTATGCTAACATAGATAACACTTCCTTGACCTAGTGTACTGGTTATACAGCCTTTATCCTCTCAGGTACAGCTAGAGCGATCAGCAAAGCCACTTAGTCTAGTCCTGCCCTGTGTGCCGATAACCTCTAGAAACCATCCAGATGAAGCACTAAACTGGTAGGACATAATGGATGAAAGGCCTGATGCTTAATCATTTATTTCCTACAAGCCAATTACATCCTCATATTCACAGAGTTGGAGATTAGAAAATGCTCATGACCAAGCCATCTATATTAAACCTGGTATTATACATTGCAAACAGCAGATTTTCTCCTCCCATGTTAGAAGGGCTCTAAAGACACTGTCATAATAAGAACAATACGGTGTCATTAATTGGAAAAAGAAACCACTTATTTTTCCCTTTACATGTTTTCTAGATATAATGAGGCATTTTCCATGTAGCCAGGAAAAGACTGTCAGATCATTTTATTAAATAAAAGTTCTTAATCTATATTTTCTCACTAAACCACTATCTTTGGACTCAATATAAGTTTAAATCTTTTTCGATTTCTTTTAACTTATATTAGTAAATTTATTACTAAAATGATAAAGCATTCCACTTAGTTATGTCTTTGAACCTACTTAAAATATAACTTAGCAAATGGTCTGCATTTCTTGAATCTCTCAAAGAACAAAGATCAACTCTAAAAAAAGTGCTTTCCAGCAGAAAAAAAAAAAAACAGTCAATTTTCCTGTCCAAACACACTTATTGTTTAACACTGGTGGCAATTTTATGAGACTAATGTGATCCAATATTCTAGGCCCCTTGCAGCTTAATGAATTGACTGAAGACAAAAACCCAACACCAGATCTTTACTACTCCAGGTGCCCCGAAAGCATTTCAGGGCCAGATGTTTGTAAGTAATGTGATTTTGCAGTTATTATCTCTGGGTCTGGGGAGGAGGTAAATTCAGTTTGGTTCATTTTTGTTTCAATGTTCTTTTACTTTTCACTTTTCTCCACAGTTCAATATAGTTCACGCTTCGTAAAGAGTGGTAAAATAATATCTCATTAACTTAGAGACTGTCTTCTGTGGACTTTCTTTTTATAGATCTGCCTTTGTTGTCTCAACTAAGAAGGTATTAAATTTAAAGATGTATACTCTGTTGGATAGTAAATAAGACAGACAAGTGGGAGAGCCCATTTAAACTTCCATGCTGTCAGGCCATTTCCCCACGAAGAAATAGTCAAGGGAGAAAGTGAGGCGTTTGCTGGGCATAACGAATTTGATCTTCAAGTGGGAAGTTGCGAGTTTCAAGTAGCTTTGCACTTTATTCTTCATAAGCAATACATCACCCTTGCCCTTTCATATAATGCTCTTGTTCCTTATGATCAGTTTCTAATTATTCTCTTACACACCAAATGGAGTTCTGATTACAGAATGGCTGGCAATTCCATTTCAAACATTATTTAACTTTTTTGTTGTGTTTCTACATTTCTGTTCAGTCTATGATTTCAAATGTAATGGTTATTGAATTTCAGAGTATTTCAACGAAAAATTCTATAACATGTACATATTCAAAGCATTTTATTTAAAAATATTTTCAAAAGTCCCTAAGAAATCCTCAGAATAAAGACTTCATTTTTCAAATATAATTTAAACTTTTTTAGAGCCACAATTAGTCTAGAAGAAAAGATGCTGCTGACATTGGGTGTGGCTGCTTTACTCTGCCTTGTGCATCTGGAAGTGAACACATGTGTGTACAGAGATAGGAGAATTTTGCTCCTATCTGATGATCTCAGAGGACCAGAGGCAAGGCCTGCCCCTGCATTAAATGGGAAATCTGAGGCATGTGTGGTTTAGATAATGAATTTGGATTTCTGACTAATATTATCACAATGCTCCAATGATTTGATCTCCTTTGTGTAGCCAACAAGGTGAATTTTGCTAGTGTCTGTAGCAAGCATGTGAAAGGAAGCCATGTCCCCCCTTGTTTGGGTATCTTGAGGGAAGGACAACAGCACCAGGGAATGTGAGCTAGAAAACTAGCATTAAACTTCCTGTAATAATATTAGAATAATATATTCCCCCCATATTCTTCATATAATTTATCCTCAAATTGTGTCCTGCCTTTAAAAATTGTTTTGTTGGTTTAAATGATTAAAGTATCAGAGGTAACTGAGTCCTTAGAGCAATTTTATTCTAAGCAATGTCCTGTATACCAAACCCTAGTACAGAAATAAATCTGTAATAATATGGAAACCAATGCTTATCTCAAGTTTTTAAAGCACTTTATTTCCAAGGGCACAGATTCTTCTGATGTTACAGCTTTCTGTGAAATAAAAATCTAAATATATTTATTAAACTACCATGGAAGAAACTTGGAGGGAGTTTTATGACTTCATATTAAACTGTTTTAACTATTCTCATAAGAAAAAAAATGGTGGAAGGAATTCTTGATATAGTGGCATATACTAATTCCATAAAAATAATTTTCTGATAATTTTACCTTCATGGGAGAGAAAAAATATATAATATTTAAGTCACTCCCAAATGTTAAGGTGTTTATCATTTTACATGTGCTTTTTGCTTTAGATACAGAATTGTTTCCTTATACTCCATGATACTTAAGGGTGCGCCCTTAAATAGCAAGGAGCTTTGGTTTTGCTCTGATGTCCTGAAATAGTATTTAAGGTATGTTTGGTTTTCGCGGAAGGATTGCAACAATGATCCTTGTAATTAAGAATCAGATGGAAGAATTCCCAGCACAGGACTGACCTCCCCAGCAGCTGAGGGAATTGGGCTGAGCAATGATGACCATTTTCTAAACTCTTCATTCCTCCTCATCCTCCATCCTCATTGCAGCAGCATTATAATAGAGTCAGGTATGGAGATTTCACAGAGACTTCCTGAACGCTGGAGCTTCTACTCTGTTGTCTTATCAGGATGCTCAGAAACCCCACCGCCATGGCACTTGGGGAAACACTTCTGCACTCCTTCCTCATTCCCAAAAGGAAAGTTTCTAAGGATGTGGCGAAGAAATGTCACTGTCCTGAGTGCTGGTCAGGATTTAGACTTCCGAATTCCATGAAGTTTGCTCTCTGTCTGCCCTTCTGACACTTTGAGAGGCTCATTTTTATCTCTACTAGTCTAGGACTCTCATGCACTTACCTCTAAACAAGGGAAACAGCTCTTTTCCATTAAAAAGCATATTTCTCTTTGAAGTTCGGCTGCAGTCAAACATGCATATTTCAAAAAGCACATCAAAGCATCAGCTGGTATTGATGTGCAACTGATAGCTTGATATTGAAGAGCCACTATGGATTAAAAATTCCAGATAACAAAGTGTGGGCTTAATTACGTGTGTATCTTAAGTAACACACATACATGAAACATACATATGTATTTTTCCATATAACCTTTCTAATCAGCAATAAATGTGAATAAGCAGTGGTGCACGAGTTCATGACCAGCTTCTCCCTGTACTATCCTTTTAGCTCATTAGCCTTCACTAGCATGATTGACCCTGTTGTCATTCTGGACAGCAGCATGTGCTTCTCCATGGCTCAGTTTTAGACTCACACCTCTAGGTAGCCAAATAATTTGTTACTAGTAGGATGAATAAAGATCAAGACAATTGGAAAGGTAAAAAAATAATAACAAAAAAAATCAAGAAAGTCAGAAAAATTAATGGATTAACTTAGACGAAGAGTTTGATGCTTTGTAGGACTAGACGTGCTATAAAGGTTTTCTTACAAACACACATTATTGGATCACACACTTCTTGTTATTGGCTTCAGTGATAATGTACATTTCTGGCTACTGTTTTAATTTTTAAGGTTTTTCTCTCTTTATCTTCTTTTTGATGTGTGAATGTTTAAAACTGTGAAGGCTCCATTCTGAGATATCAGCATATATATAAAAAGTGATATGTATTATATAATCCATCATATACAATACAATACCTAATTTATTACATGCATGTAACTTTCTCCTAAGTGTTCGCCATTCCCAAGGTTGTAATCGAATCTCTGTTTCAAGAACTCCAAACCTAATCTCTAGCCCAGTTGCCTCATTAGAACTTCAGACTCATCTATTGGAATTCCTACTTAACATAATCACTTCAGTATCCAAAATGAGCAGAAACATACATTTGTATATAAAACAATAAAGCAAATAAACACAAATTCAACCTTACATATGTACTTTTGGGTTTCTCTCAAGTTTCTGGTCAACTGAATAAATAGAATCAGAAAGTGACCAGTTGATTAATTTAGACCTTTGGAAGTCATTCCCTGTACTTCTCTCTCCTTGACCTCCCCAATATTCCTCCGCCAAGTTCTGTCAAACCAACTCCATAGTGTGACTCCTGTCGCCATTTCTGCCACCACTAACTTGGTGCAAACCACCATCTCACCTGGGCTGTAGGAACACCTTTTCACCTCCCTACTTCTTCTTTCAATCCATTATCCACCAAATGGTGTTCTCAAAGATCCATGCCATTTCATTGTGCAATTCTCCCACAGTTACTTAAGATAAGGATCCTCAGACGCCCCTGTGGACCTGGCATCACTCATGGCTCTCCCCTTCTGCAGAATCTCCTGCTGGTTCCTCATCATGGCAGAGTCACACCATTCAATTTCCACTCCTCACTTCCACCAAGTGCTTCCTCACCTCCACCTCTTCCCCTTCTCCCAGGCCTGAGCCTGCAATGCATGCCCCTTCACCTGAAAACCTGAAACTGTACTCAAAGCTTGCTCCGAGCTTAAAAATCACTTTGCAAAAGAACATTTTTCAGATCAGCCTCTCTAAAGATGGATCTCCTTATTCTTTAAAACATAATTTTCCTTATCTATCTTTCTCTTTATCACTTTCCTGCCTAAAAACTATCTATGCATTCTCTTATTAAAACTTCAACACCTAATCTCCTTCTCTCCTTTCAGCTGAACAGAGAGGGAAGACCTTTGTTCCCTGCAGACTTATACCCACTCATTGAAGAAGATAGCTTCCTTCCAGGGAAAGAAACCAGACTAGAAGACATTTTAAATAGTATGTATTATTCATAGGGGAACAAGGCTGAATCAATTCTTCTCAAGATTAACCATTGAAGAGGGTGAGCTTAATTGGAAGATTATAATCAAGTGACTGAGAGCCCTGCACTTGAGAAATGTTCTAGTCTAGCACATTACAGAGAAGGAATGGCCTGTGTGATTCCCATCTCCAGACATATTATTTTTAGCTTCAAGAGCCAAGATCTTTTATATTGCCTTATTATAAATTCATTTTTGCTAAATAATATATAAAATGAATAGAAAGTAAGCAGTTATTTTGAAAGTTAAGAAAAGGAGCAAAATTAGCACAGAAGAGAAGAGGAATAATACAAGTGGAATTATGGAAAATGAAAACATTAGTAAAATTAAGCAATAGTAAAATTGGAACACTGGAAACATCAATAAAATAAAAAGGCATGCACAGAAGTTTCCAAGCAAAATTACAAAGAGGAACTGGGCAGAATTTAATCAGAAGTTTCATTTTTAATACTATTAATGAGAGCAAATCTTAATACAGAGCTCCTCAGCCTAAGCACCATTGGCATGTGGAGTAGAATGAATGGTTCCTTGTGGTTGGGGTGGCAAGGGTCAGGTGCTCTATATTGTAGGACATTTAGTGGCACTCTTGGGCTTTGTCTATTAGATGCCAGTGTCCATCTTGCCTCCAAATGCTGCCAAAGTCTCTCAGAGACAACCTTCAGGTTGATAACCACTGATTTCATGTAAAAAAGTTCCATTTTTAAGTCTTAGATCAACACTGAAATTTTGAAAGAGCTGCTTAATCAATATCTGTCTAAATCTTTTTTCCTCAGGAAAATGGAAATATCCCCAGCACCTGATTGATTAATTATATCATTTGAATACTTTCAAGAAAATAATGACAAAATAGGAAAAAGGAAATCAGAACCGGGGAGTCGAAGACTTCATAAATGCAGATAAAAAGGTCAAGCGTAATTGTTAGAGTGCAGTTTCAAATTCTGCTCTGATCAATTTGGCAGCCAAAGTGAAAAGCCAGATGATTACTTGCATAATTCTTTACCGACAGGAGCAGAGAGCCAGCAGCTCAAGGGCAGCACAGGTTACCTCCGCTCTTTTCTGTTACAGACATCACAGACTTTGTAAGGAGACCACGAAGGACACAGAGGACAACACCCACAGTGCTTTTATGGAAAGAGCACTTGTGATTTTGACAGAGTTGTTTTGATGTAGTGTTTGTCAATAAAAGTCCAGGGAACAACATTAAAACTCAGTCTCATGAAGGCCCTGTGTGGTCAACAAAGGTACTAAAGTCCAGCCTGAGCTGAGCATTCGACTCAGTGGCTGGCTGCAAACCCAGATTTTTATAACCACTAAGATTTTTAGGAAGTATTACTTCTTTCTCTCAGGCTTTGTATGAGAGCTCAATTTTAATTATTTTGAGATACTTGTGGGTGAAGGTTTACTACATAGATAAAATGCATAATTGGAAAATTAAGATTATTATTTTCCTCTTTGTTCCTTGAGTAGGCAAGTCTTGACCTACTAAGCGCAAAGGCCTTTGCTGCCATCAGTGCTGATTATCTATCTGCCTGGACTGAGCCAGGGAAGTCGGATACGTTGTGAGTAGGAAAGGCAGAAAATAAAAGAAAAAACATAATTGAGTAAGCTTAACACTAAATTGAGACATGGTTTAATGCCCTTAGTCCCACATTACTACCCTATATAATATTTTATTGATCAAATGTGAGAGGCTCAGACTTACAGGAGCAGAGTGTGGAGAGAGGACATTTTATCACCACCTCCCACCCTGTCGCCATGCTATCTGACACTTGACACACAGGTGGGAGATAAAAGATGATGAAAGTGAAGTGAAAAATTAAATCCTTGTTTTCTCTTTCAGTAGAAATGTGAAGGAGAAAAGGAGTGTGCGAAGGAAGGGTGTGAAGGAAATGAAGTCACTAGGCTCAGCCAAAGCGGAAAAGTACATCAGTTAAGAGGAAAAATCAGCCAAGTGTTGTCTGCAGCCAACCTAGAAAGGAAGGGTGTCGATGCTGAGGTCTGAGCTTTGCTGCACAAAGAGAAGTTTCAAGGAGGAGTGTCCCAGGACCTATGGAGTGTCCTGTTGAGCAAATAGGCTTCGACAGTGTTCTGCCAGGTGTGTTTCCTCAGAGGAGAATGGAGAACATAGAGGTACTCAGCTAGGTCTAGAAAAAGCCAGGTCCACCTGCATAAGCTATCCAGGCCCTAAATAAAGGAGCACAGAACAAAAAGCATGTTCTGTCCTCGAAAATCTCCCAAGCATGCAGCCATCAGTGGGCAGGGGTCTTCGGGCTGCACACTGGCATCCATAGGAGGCATTGCACTGGAATATTGGACTCTCCCCAACATGCTGGCCATCTGCATATCTGCTCTGCCCATTTCTTAAACAGGCAACTCCATCTCTGAGGATCTCTTACGTTTTCTTTATGGGTAATTTCAAACAAACAAAGTGTTGTGAAAAATATGAATTAAGATAGAAGAGGACTTTTTATTGCTAATACCTCTCTTCCAACCTTAAGAAGAATCTGCAGTATGATCGTCTTTCAGATTTCATCAATATTTTGCCTCAGAGGAATCGCAGTTTGACTTCAGAGCATTACTTAATTTCAGATTGGAGGTTATGCAAAAATATCTGTGAGTGTTCCTTCCAGAGAGGCACAGAGTGCATTTGTGCAGCATGTTCACTTTGCAAAAGACCTCTACTATCTGCAGAAGTGTCCAATCTCTATGATGCAAACATTAAGGGACAAGGATGACGTCGCTGAATTCTGACAAAAAATATTTAAATTCTAAAGTAATTTAAAATTACTTCTACGAGATGATTGGCATATTTCTAACTGTGGTCCTTAAAATTATTTTACTTGTATAACTTCCACCATTGTAATGAAAAATCAGCTAATAAAATGTGGGCCTATCACTGTAACACATAATCATGATTGAAGATAGTCAATCAATGAAATTTCATACTTTCATACATTTCTTTTTTCTTCTTTTAAAATTTTCTTTTCTTTTATTTACTTATTTTTTATTTTGATTCATTGAACACAAATGGAGTACAGCTATTGTTTCTCTGGTTGCACACAAAGTAGAGTCACACCATCTGTGCATTCATACATGCATACCAGGCAATGATGTCTGTCTCATTCTGCTATTATTCTTACCCCCCTACCCTGACCCCACCCATCCCTTCCCTCTATGCAATCTATCCTTCCTCCATTCTTGCCTCCCTTCCACCCCACATTATGCATCATCATTCACTTATCAGAGAGATCATTCTCGGCCTTTGGATTTTGGGGATTGGCTAATCTCACTTTGCATGACAGTCTCCAACATCATCCATTAACCTTCAAATGCCATAATTTTATTCTTCTTTATGACTGAGTAATATACCATTGTGTATACACCACAGTTTCTTTATCCATTCATCTATTGAAGGGCATCTAGGTTGGTTCCACAATCTAGCTATTGTGAATTGAGCAGCTATGAACATTGATGTGGCTGCATCACTGTAGTAATCTGATTTTAAGTCCTTTGGGTATAGACCAAGGAGTGGGATAGGTGGGTCAAATGGTGGATCCATTCCAAGTTTTCTCAGGACTCTCCCCACCACTTTCCAGAGTGGCTGCACCAACTTGCATCCCACCAGCAATGTATGAGTGTACCCTTTTCCCCACATCCTTGCTAACACCTATTGTTGCCTGTATTCTTAATAAAAGACATTCTAATTGGGGTAAGATGAAATCTTAAGGTGGTTTTGATTTGCATTTCTCTTATAACTAGGGATGTTGAACACTTTTTCATATATCTGTTGCTTGCTTGTAGATCTTCTGTAAAGTGTCTGTCCATTTCCTTGGCCCATTTATTGATTGGGTTATTAGTTTTCTTGGTGTAAAGGTTTTTGAGTACTTTGTAGATTCTGGAGATTAGTGCTCTATCTGAAGTGTGTGTGGCAAAGATTTTCTCGCACTCTGTAGGCTCTCTCTTCACATTGCTGATTGTTTCCTTTGCTGAGAAAAATCTTTTTAGTTTGTCTCTATCCCAATTCCTTTTACAGACTACATATTTATTCATTGTATAACAAATGGGATATGACTTTTAGTTTCTATGGTTGTGCACGATATAGTCACACCATTTGGGTAATCATACATGTACATAGGATAATGATATCTGTCTCATTCCATTATTGTTCCTTCCCCCATACGTTTTTTTCAAAGTGCATGCACCAGTCTTTTAAACTGATTGTGCCTCAAAATACTAGAGAATGACATATTTTGGTACACATCAAAATAAAATATAAATAAAGAGCAGTGCCCAAACTAAAGTTCACAGTTTGATAAAGCTGTTAACTAAACATGTGTACAAATAGAGGAGCTAATGTAAATTGAACACAACCATGTAACCTATGGACAAATAAAAGGTCCCCAGGATCAGAGATGACCTCCTATGTCCCTTTCCAAATTTCCCGAAATGTCATCCTCCTTTCTGACACTCAAACTGAATCTTCAAACATTATATAAATACACTCTTGCAGGAGAATAAGCTGCCTTGAATCTCTTATTCTAATCAACAACATTGATACATTTGTGATGTCCATTTTCGATTTTGTTTATGAAAGTACCTCATTTACTTCCATCATTGAGCTGTATTCTGATATTCAACTACACTACAGAACAATAGTAACAAAAACGGTAAGGTATTGGCACCAAAATAGACAGGTAGATCAATGGTACAGAATCGAGGACACAGAGACAAACCCACATAAATGCAGTTATCTCATACTTGACAAAGGCACCAAAAACATACAATGGAGAAAAGATAGCCTCTTAAACAAAAGGTGCTGGGAAAACTGGAAATCCATATGAACCAAAATGAAACTAAACCCATATCTCTCACCCTGTACAAAACTCAACTCCAAATGGATCAAGGATCTAGGAATTAGACCAGAGACTCTGCACCTAATAGAAGAAAAAATAGGTCCGAATCTTCATCGTGTTGGTTTAGGATCAGATTTCCTTAACCTGACTCCTAAAGCACAAGAAATAAAAGCAAGAATCAATAATTGGGATAGAGTCAAACTAAAAAGCTTTTTCTCAGCAAAGGAAACAATTAGCAATGTGAAGAGAGAGCCTTCAGAGTGGGAGAAAATCTAATATTTAAGTACATTGCAATATCTGATTGTTTTTTGGTTGATATTTGAGGACTACTCAATTTTGGGCAACTTCAGACAATATTCATGGTTGATTTACTCAAATATTTACCTTTTAAGATGATCCCACTTCATCTATGTAGAGCATGTCAGAGAGTGTCTTTTTGTTTTATATTACTCCTTTTAGCACCTTATTGTCAGGCTGAGTCCACTGGTGAAACAGTCTCAAATTTTGTTTGTTTACAAAGACCTTTACTTTATGCTATTAGCTGATTGCCTTGAGTACTTCCTGAAAATAAAAGACAACTTATTTTCCAAAATTTTCTTTGGCGTGCCTAGGTTATAGATTCTTTTTTTTTTTTTTCTCTGTATTTGTTCTATTCTTTTGTGTACTTTCTCCTGGACCTGACTTTCTTTATTTCTTTCTATCATTTTCAAGTCTGTTGCTAAATATTAGACAATCATTGTCAAGTTTGGAAATTTCTAATCTTGGATCTTTTGGACATTTTTTTTTGCCAATTTTCTCTTTGTTTCTATTCTGGGATTCAAAGTACACACATGTAGAACTTTCCATTATGTCTCCTATATTTCTTTCAATTTTCTTCTACATTTTTACACCATTTGCACCTTTGGATCTCATTGTGAAATTGCTTCTTTCATTTTAAATCTGAATATTTTCATCTAAACGTCCTTTCAACTTGCTAATTTTCTCCTCAGCTGTATCTAAACTGAGTTTAAATTCAGTTACTGCATTTTTCTTAATTCAAACATTTCTGCTTAAATTCTACTTTCTAGTTCACTAATAAAAAATTCTCTTTCATTGATTTTTTATTTTCTGTATTAATTACAAATATAAATAAGTATATACAATTCAATATCTAAATTCCCATCCATGTTTTCACTACTTTTGTTCCATCTTGTTTTTTTATCTGAAGCTTGCTATATTGCATGTCTGCATATATTCAATTCATCATGTACTACATATGAAAAATTATTATAAGGATAATACATTGTCATTTTCACCCAAAGATATCTACTTATTCGAATATATGGCATGTAGAATAGAGGGAAGGTTCCTGGCCCTAACAGTGACTGAGGCTACTGGAAGGTAGGTTATACTTTGTCAAAGGCTGTTTTGTATTTCACCTGCACTAAGAATGCAATTCTCTTGGGTGGCTCCAAAAAGCTGGTGTATGTATCACAACTTAGTCTTTGATAGGCTTTGAACTTTATTTTGCTTTTACCCCAATCTCTATGAATTCTCTGAAAACTGTGCTTAGGTTCTGAAACTTTCATGAACTTCCTCTGCTTACAGACTTGTAATTGCTTTCAGCAGGAAAATGTCAGAACAGAAAGCACTGTTCACTTCTTGAGCTTTATTAATCTTCTACAAATTACCTTTACAAATGCTGACTGACTTACTACTAGAACTTTAGTATGGAGATATATATGTGTATGTATACATAAATCTCCACACACTTTCCAACATTTCTTGTTGTTCTCAATGGAAATGGAAAGCCCGTGGTCATTGTCAACGTGGATATCCAGAAACAAAAAGTGGCAAGCAGTTTCCTTGAGATTTTAGCTACTGATGACAAGATAAACATGTACCTAACGTACATCTCACTCCAAGCACAGGTAAATCAAAATTTCACCACCAAAACATCCCAAATTATTATTATTTGGTTCATATACATGGCAGATACTTGGTAAGGATACTCTACTAGTCTAATGGTTTTATTTTTGTGTTTCTCATTTATTTTTTTCTGTCTAGTTCTAAAATTTTCTCTTCCATTTTTTACTTATGATGCAAGATCTACCTATCCAAAATAAATTGTTAATTTTTAAATGTAATAGTCCCCAGAATGTAACCTATATATTCTTATATTTGACAAAAGTTTTAATAAATTGATATTTTGTTGCTGTTATGCTCATATTTTGTGTTCCCTAATTGAATCTAAATGGGAACATTTGAAAATTTATCCTGAACCAACTTTTTTCTTATTTCTCTTAATATTCACCACAGTAGAACACATAGTTTATATTCTATAACAAATCATATAAAATTTATAAACTGGTTTTAAAAAATTTTCCACTCTCTCTTTTGCAATTCCTATAACACAAGACCAATGTTACATGCTCAATCAAATTTGTTTTCTTAGCCTGGGGAAATAGCTCAGTTGGTAAAGTGCTTGTGTCACAAGCACAAAAAAGCAGAAGGCCCTGGGTTCAATCCCCAGCACCACCAAAAAAAATAAATAAAATTGTTTTCTCCAGTGATTTCTCTATTTAGAATACCCGTTCCATAATCAACCTGGGGATAACATTCATGTGAAATTTTTAGTCCTTTCCATTTAAATTCTTGTATCACTAACCTCCACTACAAAATGTAAAGATAGTCAGTGGTTTGATCAGTGTGTCCACAGGTCAGAATGCATGCCTAAGGATGAGAAAACATGATTTATAAGTAAGAAATCTAGAAATTGGATCAAAATAACTTTTAACCAAAAAGACACCTCATGTCATTATCATAAAAAACGTGATAATGTGAAGTTTCTAAAATCAATTCCGAAGATCTGATCTCATTCCCATAGTAATAAAAGTTAGTATTTATTATACTGTGTACTAATCATTGTTCTTTTCTATTATGTTTAATGTTTTGACTCCTCTTAGCAGTGGTAAATATCACTAATACCATTTCATCAATGAAGTAATGGTGTAGACAGATTGACTTGCTCAGATTACACAGGAAATGGAGAAACTTAGATTTAGACTTAAGCAATTTGGCTTCAGAAATCCTGTCTTACCTGTGACTGAGGACCCACTCTCCAATATCTTACTCTTCCATGGGTCTTCGTCTATTGGCCAGGGTCTTCGTTATATAGGGTAGAGGTCATTCCCAGACTGCAAACTCTCTGTTGCATATGCTGTGCTCTGTGCTTCTGTGCAGAGCCCACGCGGGATAAGATATAGAAATGAACAATAGATGGATTATCACCTTAGTCCCCAAACCTAGGGCATCACAAACACCAACAACCTCCATGTCTTTTAAGAGCATAATGCACAGTCAATCCATGTGCGGTTGCTCTTCCCTCACCTCTTCACCTTTATCCTGTGTGTGTCACTGACTTCAGGGACATTTTGACAGACTTGTGTGTACCACTGCAGTCATAGCAAGAGCCAATGACAGTTCTTCCCAGGCTGCTCAAAATTTACTCAGCTGTGTTCTGTTTTCCATAACTGCTCATCTCATTTTCAGTTTTATTTCTCTTTTCTCTTCATGCCCAGACACCAGCAATGATATGTTTCTCTTTTTTCCCCTCACTTTTATTGCTGCATTTTAATTGTGCAGAAAGTTGGGATATATTGTTACATGTTCTTGTATGCACATAATATAATAATAATACAATTTGGTCAATACCATTTCCATTTATTTCCTCTTTCCCTCTCACCCTCCCTTTTCCTGATCCCTTTCCTCTTCTCTACTGATTTCCCTTTGATCTTCATGAGATGCCCCCCGCCTTTCTTCTCCATTTTCTAAAAGACTACAAAGTTGTAATTATTTTCATAGTGATGATCCAATTCGGAGAGTTGTCTTTATTTCATTTTCATAACCCCAAACCAAAAGCAGAATGAATAAATGATTAGAAATTGAGTTTTATATATGGGCCATTGAACTAGATCCAAGTTAAACAACTCACATATAATTGTCATGTCCATTTACATATACAGAGATGTTTTAGAGTATAGACTGTACAGTGGCGTCACTATATTCATGTGACATGCATATACATATGCTACAGGTTCCCTTATAAAATAAAGATAATAGCATTACTAATCTCTTTGGGCTTCAGAGAAGATTTAATGCATGAAAAATACTGGATCCTGTGTCTGACACACATAAAGAAGAGAATATGTTGGTTGTGTTTACTATTCATGGTGCACCTTCTTTACATTCTGGTTTCAGTGTTGAAAAAAAATCTTATAATTCGGGGGATTAGTGTCAGTCACAGTAACTCTGTTAAGGGACAGAATAGTTCAATGTTCACAATTTAAAACACCTATTTAAATACAATTTTGACAGGACTATGTGTATTTTATACATGAAAACCTTTATAATGCTAATTTTATGCCTGTTTTACTTTATGTTTTTATGTATTTACTATTTATCCAAATATCTATTTGTCACAGGATTCCTACAGTAACGTGAATATGGATTTTGCCTCTCTGTTTTGAAATTAAAGCAAGAACCCAGAATAAATTTTGCCAGATAGCTAAAGATATTAAGCTTAAATATAGAGAAGTTTCCTAGCATATGTGAGACCATGGGTTCCATTCCTGTTAAAAACATAATAAATAAATAAATTGGATAACTTCAGAGACACAGGGTAACACACACAGGCCTCACAGGCATGGAAGGACAGGATAAGACAGGCTCAGACAGAGCAGGATAGGATACACCCTGGGAAGGAGACTCACATGACAAGACATGACATATACTACAACAGGATCCATGTTATGGTACAATAGATACAGCACAATGTGAGATCCACTGTTTTCATAGGAAAGGAGGTAAAACATAATCCACCTCAGGAAAACATTATTTGATAATGGCAATGATCATTATGAATTTTTTATTATGAAGGAGATTTTACCCTTTGTTTCAGTTAGAAAAGTTTAAACCAATGGAACAATATAGTTCCCTATGAATCAAATGATAGGACTTTCTAAGGTTCTGACGCTTTCCTGACAGAGTTCTATGCTCTAGAACTAACAGAAGAGGAGCAAGTAGAAAAGGTCCCCTGAAAAGGGAGCTTTGGGGGAGTTCAGGACAACTTCCTCTAAGAATGATCTCAGGCAGAAGCGCATGGAGGCATCTGAAAGAATCTGCATGTGCCTCTAGCAGTGAGCTCTGTCTGCCTTCTTCTCCTGGATGGACAGCATCCTGCCCCCACATCACCTTGGTCCTCCTACTTCAGATGCACTCTGTGACAGGACTCGGCTCTTTGGAGCTAAGCCAAGGGAATGAAAGAAGGTGATACACTACTTGAAACTGAAATTTTAGAATTGTTTATATAAATACAATGTAAAACAAAGAATTTTCTAATTCTCCATATGAATAACTGGTTGAATTTTCAAATTATAATTTTTAAAGGGCAGCCCTTTCAACTTGTTTAGAAGAGTTTAGCAGAGAGTAAGCAGCGATGACAGTGCCATGTCAATCAACTCTCGTCACATCACTACTGTGAAAGGTGCATCCTCTCTAGTCCACCAAACAACCTGTAGCAGATTGGTAATGGAGTTCATAACATCACATGACATGGATAAGGACAGAGGTTTATTGGGGAAAGGGAAAACATACACATCCTGAATCAGAAAGAGAAGATAAATCATGGCCCCCTAGCCTGCTCTCATCCCACACATAGGTGTGCCCAGACTAGAACACACAGCTGGATAGGCGGTCTAGTTCCACATTCCAATGTAGGGATTACACTTCCCTCTCATTCCTGGGGCTCTCTGCAAGGCAAGAGTGGGAGCAGAGTCATCAGAGAAGACACTCAGGCTCTTTGAATGACAGAGCACTTGGATCTGGGAGGCTGCTGTCCATAGTCTCCCTGATGAGGATGGGATGGGGAGTGATCGTTCCCACTGTGCAAGCTGAGTTCATGAAGGGTCACCAGTCAGTGGGAAGAAAAGGCTCTTGTTCTATCACAATCATGGCCAGTCCTTGTCCAAAACATTCAGAGAACACTCTTAGGTTATGATCCAACAGTCCTGCCCACTGAGGGACAAGTGAGCTATTTAGGAACCTCGAAGCTTCCAACTAAGCTCTCAGAGATGTTCTAAGTAAGTTCTTTATAGAACTAAATTTATCAATCTACAGGGAAAGTGCATCACTTAAGGTCTTATTTGTGGGTTATGAAATTGAAATTAGTCATTATGTACTAAGGAGTTTAAGAAAAATAACATGACTGGGTGCAATAATACACACCTTTAATTCCAGCTGTTGGGCAGGATGAGGAAGGAGAAGCACAGGTTCAAGGCCAGCCTCAGCAACTTAAAGAGACCCTGTCTCAAAATAAAAGTCTGGGATGATAGATTTCAATGATAGAGCACTTCTAGTTTCAATCCCCAGTACAGCCTCCAAGACCATGAATATACAATGAAAATAATAATGAAACATAGGTGTTATATATGAGGTGTTCCCCAAAAGCTCATGTGTGAGAAAATGCTTTAACTTAATCAGTGTGTTAATTCCCTGATAGGAATGAACTGAATGGTAACCATATACAGGTAGAGTGTGGCTAGAGGACGTGGGTCATCGAGGGTGTGCTTTTGGGGTTTATAATATGTCCCTGATCTTCAGAGCTCCCTCTGCTTCCTGGTGTCATATCCTGAGCTGCCTTCCTCTGCCACACCCTTCCACCATGATGCTCCACCTCAACTTGGGCACAGAGCAATGGAGTCTGCCATCTAGGGACTGAAGACTCTGAAACTATGAGTTCCGAATAAACTTTTCCTCCTCTAAAATCACTTCTGTCAGGTCTTTTCATTACAGCAATAAAAAAGTTGACTAAAACAATAGGAGAATAAACATCATTAAAAGAAATGCACAAAGTACACTTTTACAGTACAAAAAAAATCTGTAATATGAAATTTATGATTTTAAACATAAGTATAAAGGTCAGTGGCATGAAATACATTTGCATTGCTGTGTAACCCCGACTCTGTCTCCAGAATTCAAACTGACATTTATACCAATTAGACCATACATTTCTATTCTTCCTTCTTCCAGCCTCTGACCACCACCATCCTTCCACTGCGGTGAATCTGATTTCTCTAGGTATCTCACATAAGTGGAATCACACTGAATCTGTCCTTTGGCTTATTTCACTTAATGTAAGGTCCTTCCATCTTGCAGCCTGTGTCAGAATTTCATCCCTTTTCAAGTCTGAATGATGCCTCTGAATACATACACAATTATCATGCTTTGTTTATATGATCTCCACTATGGACACTTGAGAGGTTCCTCTCTCCAAAGATTGTACATTAGGCTCTATGATTATGACTGTGCAGCTATCTGTTCAGTGCCTGCTCTCAGTTCCATCAGTTATATATCCAGAGGTGCAATTGCTGGCTCATATGGCAAGTCTATGCTACAAAATATTTATAACTCAAGTCACACTAAAAGATGCTTTATAAAATATTCTAATGTCTCAGAGATTAGGATAACATCACCTAAAATATTAACATGAGGGACTCAAGACTTTTATTCTTTAACTTAAGGTTGAGCAAAAGAACAGACTAATAATTTCTCCTCACTTCCCTTTAATAGGGAATTTGGTGTTCTTCAGTTTTAACAGTGGAGAGCCAGCTAAGTCTATGGAATCTGAAGTTGAAATCAGGCTTTACCAAGGATTAGCTTCATTAGACATTACGCCATATGTTCCCAGGAAAAGTGAGTGTTTAGGGAGGAATATAGCTTCACACTTAGGAGATTTCAGTTCTATCACTTTTCCTAGAGTGCCCATTTCCTTCTTTTACATCAAGAGGAAGCTGTCTACTCTACTTGCTTTTATTCTCTGCCAATGAAAATTCTGCTTTCTCTTGCCTGTTTGTAACCAGCAAATCCACATGCATTCACAGTAGTGGAAATTTTCATACATAATAACTTGTGCAATTCAAATATTTTCTATGTAATTTTGTTTACACCTTGTATTAAAAAGTGCTATTATATTGAATAAGAGAAGCCTGAAAAATCATGAAAAGACAATTTTTAGGAGAAATTCACTGGAAACCAACATCAACATCATTATCTCCATCACCGACATCATCCTCCACCCCTGATATCATTTATAGATGATCTGTTAACTTACATTATTATCTTGAAAGAACTGACATTTTGACAGATACTAGTTTAATGAATGAGTTATTTGACACTTAACCTCAGAGGGATTACAGATTTGTCTAACAAGATTTCTGGCATGAAATTTAAATTTTCCTGCTACCTTCATGTCATCTCTCTTCTGACTAAAAGGAAAATGAATGAAGAATTGGGGGTATCTAAGTAGAACTGTATTTAATGATGTGATATGTGAAGAAGGTCATTTTTCTGAAAGAGTGGGTGCCTTTGTCCTAACCCCATGCCCAAGATGCAATTTTGACATAATCTAAATTAAGCTTCATTTTTCTCATTTCTATCACTGCCTTATTTGTCTCATAAAATGATCATAAAAATCCAGATAATAAATGTGAAAGGTTTTTTGAGATTTTAAAATGTAATAAAATACACTGCATGATTTGGTTCATTTTAGCACTCTGTTGTTAAAATACACGGCAACAGAGGCCACTCTATATAAAGAATCAACCACAATGCTTAGAATAGAACCAGGCTTTTATGCTTCTATGTAAATATCTTACAGGTAATGTGAATAAATAAAGGATATTCTAGGCAATCTAAATGTAACCAAAACAGTTACATTTAAAATTTTATCTAGGTGCAAACAAAAATAAAAGTTCATTTGCCTAAAAATCAGAAAAAATATATACATACGTATATATATATATATATATGTGTGTGTGTGTGTGTGTGTGTGTGTTTTAATAAAATTGGTTGTGTGTTGGAGAAAAAGTAACACCTTGATATGGAATATAATGGATTTTATGAATGGTGCATCTGGTTTTGGGAACTGAGATTTATTTTGTTTTTGAAAATCCCTAGATAAATGCAGTATCATGAATATAGAGCTCAGTTGCATTCCTGGAGTGGTTAAAATACTACATAAAAAATATCTGTATATATATTATGATGCTACTTTGGGGATCAATTTTATGTGCTGATAATACATAAAAAACATTTTACTGGCCTTTTCAATAGAAGAAATGAAACATCCTATTGGATGTGTTTTGAGTATATAATTAGAAAAATAAACAATTGCATATTATAAAATCCACTGGACAACCTGTGAGGGAAGATCACTAGTTGAAGATATGGGAGCTCCCGTGTCTATGTCTCATTCAGTCTTCATTGGCTTCACAACCTCCTGGACATTTTGACCTTGACCTTTCAAGTCTTTCATCTAGTCATCTGATCCAATGTCTTTTAAGCAGAATACAATGAGAAACACATTCCAGGATTTTAACAAAAAGTTACAAAGATGAAAATAACAGGGTTAGAATAAATTGCACTATCACTCTGGTCATTCTCTGAGGAAAAGCTGTGTATGTATTTGTGTGTGTGTGTGTGTGTGTGTGTGTGTGTGTGTGTTTTCAAGCTGCAACACTTAGCAGAAACAGTAAAGCAGAGAATAAGTGAGGAGCGTCTATTTAAAAATCTTGTGTTGAGGCTTCTTGAAGATGGAATTCGGTGAGTAGGATGAGGCCATAGCAAGAAAAGCTTTGGGTGACGGGCTGAGGAATGAGGGCATCATCTTTTAAGTCATCTGGATCATAGGATATTGCACAGGACCTGCGTGGCCTTGTTCATCTGAATCCCTCATTACTCTCTCAGCTGTCTCTTACAGGAAGATTCCATTGAGATTATGAATGTCGTGCTTAGAGGGAATAGAGGCCTCAAATAGAGGCCTTGGAAAGAAAATATTGGAAGAATATAACGAGGAAGTACTATTGGTTACCTCTTAGGGAAGAAATAGGCTGATTGAACTCCAGGGACCTCCTGGCTCCCACAATGCTTTGCGATATCTGAAATTTATCTCAACACTGAGGCCCTGAGAAAAGAATATAATATTAAGAAATAAAATACTCAGAAATGATGACGGTGGCATTGCTTGTTTTGTTTCTTTCTTTCTTCATCTTTAAGTTACTTCACAAGATGCAAAACGTAAAAATTGCTACTTATTAAAGAAGAAAAAAGGAAGACTAGCCTGAAATAATGTCCAAATAGTGACTATAAAATTAAAGCTACTGACAAAAGTGCCCAGTTGCAAAGTTAGACTCTGAGCTTCAGCATTTGCATTTACTCTTTTAAGATGTTCTGCAATTTAATTTTATCCAGAGAGTTCCAATTTTTGTTTCCTATAATTCCTTAAAATAAATACCAGCATTCCTCAGGGTCATAGGAATGTGGAACGGCATGATCCATAGCTTTAAAAGTTAACACATACTTTTTAGAAATGTTCACAGGAGACACTTTTCTCCTTAGCATAAGTTAAAAGAATAAACTTCTTTTTCTCCAAATGCACATGTTTTTCAAAAACTGACATATGTAATTTTATGTATTTATTGCATGCAACATTATACATGTAATTTTGTGTATTTATTGCATCCAACATGACAATTTGAAGTTTTGGAGTGGTTAAATCTGGTCAATCACCAAGTACTTTTTCAGACCTATTTAATAGCTATATGACTTTAGCTTACAAATCTGTTCCCTCATGGGAAAAAAAAATAGGGAACCTGTAAATGAGACCTGAAGACATTTATAACTTCACTATTTTATTCTGTATTTCAAAAGCCTCTGCCAGTTATTAACATCCAGCATTTGCACAGCATTCTATTTGGGCTGCATGATCACAAGTCAGGCATTTAGTTATTTTAAATTTCTAAACTCTACTCTTCATAAAGACAGCTCTCAAATGCCTGTTTAGGTCAGGGCAGCTCAGGTGCTCTCTTTAGTTCCTCATAGTTCATCACAATGATCTGGATGTGCATTGGAGTTTTTTCATGCTTAAGCCCACGTGTAGGGTGTGGTATTTGACTTCTAAATCCACGTCCAAACTGTGCTTCCAATATCAGCCTCAAGATACAAGATGATATTTCCATAGAACTGATGAACTGGGAGCACAAGAGTGCTAATGTCTCTGAGATTCTGTGTGTGTTTCTGTGCATGTTCACACACTAGCACACACTCACACTTCTCCATGTAATGACTTAGTTGGTTTCATGAGCCAGTAGTCTGAGTGCAGATGCCAGTTGAGGGGGCACCTGTGGTTCTTGAGGATGGACTCAAGCCTGCCTTTATCTCAGAATGGATGTCCCCTAATAACAACAAATGTTTCCTAATTAAAGTCTCCTTTGCTCTGGTGCTGGTTGTTTCCAACAAAGGGAAGTTATTTGAAGGAAGAACTGCCATTGATCTAAGGAGATCGCATGGTTTTGTTTTTTTGCTTTTCGTTTTTTTTTTATTTTATTTTTTGGTCAGAATATTGAGATTTCCAGTATAGTGGTTGAAGGAGAGTAAGAGTGATGTTCATTTAGTCTTCCAAAGGAACAGGGAAGGATGTGGTTTTTAACTACTTGGAATTCTGGGAAGCCAAGAAGGAGAACATAAAAATAATATATCTACATTGGAGTTCCAGGAGGAAAGACTGGCAGGTTTACTCTACAGGAATCAATAACTTAAAATAAGTGGTGCATTTTATTAATCTGATTTCTTCGTTATGCTTTTGACTCTAATCATATGTTTTTGTCTACTGCATTTCTCAATACTTAATCTTCCTGCGTTAATCTGATTATTTCAATAAAACAAACAACAAGTTAGAAGAAGGATTTCACAGAAGACTTTGAAATCAACAATGAGTTATTATTTAATGGCTTCTCCTTATACTAAACACAAGGACTTCACTCCACTGTAAAGCACATGGAAATGTATTTGTTATGACATTTTATTGAACCAATTTTTATTAACACTTCATGAAATCTTTGAAAAAATTCTGTCTTCTGGGCTGTTTGCTCTGTCCACTGTACATCTAGGACTTAGCTAGATAGAATGGCAGAGCTCACTTCCTCCTGATATAAGGTGGTCTCCTCCTCTTGAACCATCCAATCTGTCTTCAGGGTACTCTCAAAGTGTGTATAACTGAGGCTCATCAATGAAAAAAATATATATATATACACATTTATTTATAATATATATATATATTTATATTCATTTATTTTTTTTGCAGTGCTGGGAATTGAACCCAGAGCCTTGTGCATGCAAGGCAAGCACTCTACCAACTGAGCTATAGCCCCAGCCCTTATCAAAGAAATATTAAATAAAGGATCTAAGTTAAGGAAAAAGGATCTTGAGTGATAGGCTATTAGCCAGGGAGAAATATATTCACAATTAGGAAGTCTGTAATCACCTGCCTATAGGGATTGACAGAAGTTATTTAATTACTTGAGAATAAAAAGCATAGTGTAATATATTCCTTGGAGAGTAATAACATTAGTCTTTTTTTTCTTTTAAACACTCGAGGAAAATTTGTATTGCATAACTGCTAAAATTTTCAGAAAAAATAATCTTTCCATGTAATTCCCATTTGTTTTCCAATTAACTGATTTCTTACGTAGTATCACATAGAACTCAGGTGCTAGTTAGAAATCTCAACAGAAAACTTTGGTAAAAGAAAAAGTTTCCAATATTTGGATTTCTCTTTTTATAAAGGCTGATGAGCTGGCTTGGCACCTTATTGAGGAAATCAGTGCTGGTTGGTACCCTTCAGCAAATTAAAGAGGCATAGGAGGGCACTGGACAGCCTGGCATTAAGATATTCCTTCTGGAAGCAAGGCAGAATAAAATCCCAAGAGTCTGACACAACCTTGGCACGATGTCACCATTTCCCAGGAAATCCAGGAAAGAAGGCAATGCCTCGAACTCTTCTCAAGGAGGAAAGAAGCAAGCCACTTCTAGGAACGTGTGGAGTGTGTGCTCATGATCTCTTCACACCAGGTCCAGCTAATTCGAAAGCCATAAGAGGAAGCTCAAGGAGAAGCTAGACTAACCTGAAGACTGCCACGTGCCCACTGGTTAGTTAAAAAAAATAAGAAATGCCAAAACAGGGCAAAAAAGACAAATGCAGGGATGAATTCAGAACAGAAATGGAATCTCTAATTTTCCAAAATAGTGACAGTTGTTTCCTGATGAAAGCTATCCATTCGGAGTTGCCATTACCAATTGACCACTTGAATACATGTGCGAAGTCACACCCACACATGGCTAAGACAGGACTGGGTTTGTCATTTCTCAGTTTATTCCTTGCACCAGATCTTGATCCATCAGCAGCTTCTACATAGAAAATTAGTTAGAAAATCCTCTCTGTCTCTCTTTGTCTTACAATCTGTTGGGTTTAGTTTGTTCAGAGTTATACAACAATCTCCACTATCAATTTTAGAACATTTCCATCTTGCAAGAAGAGAAACTGTCTAAGCAGTTGTCATTCCCCATCCAGAAAATCACCTCTGAACTTAGTTTACATGCTGCTGAATCCTTGCTCTTGACCTTCCCTATTCCTAAACCCTGCTGTCTATTGTGGCATTTACTACAAAAGAGTTCAGACAATCTTATTGAAGTTATGCACGTCCACCTACGCTACTCCTCCAAGCCACACATCCTCATGTATGCACTGCCATTTTTATTTTACATTTCAGGTGCTTGAGTATCGTGGTCTCAGAAATATGATTGCCTATATCTAAATTCCAAACCTACCATTCACCAGCTTGGTTAATTAGATTCTCTAACCATCAGACTGAAGGGTGTAAATGCAAACAATATCTGCCTGGTATATCATTTGTGAGTCCTAAACAATGCCATCAATGGAGACAGCGGTGTTTGCCCAGAGTTAATGAAACTATCCATTGTAATTACTAATTATTTCACCACATTATCATCAACAAACTATTATATTCTACATCTATCATATGTTTCTTTTTAAAAAGTATAAGAGTAGCACAATTTAGAAGGAAACTAGGAAAAGGACACAGTGTCTACAGCATTATTCTATAGAACCACAACACTCCCTCAGCCAAAAGCAACTTCTTCCTTATAGGTCCAATGACATCCAACCAAGATGAGAACATCCTGATTTCTAGTTTACTATTAATGATATAGTCTCCTTTTGTTTCTGCACGAAATAGCTAGGAGTGTAATATTTCCAGCAAATATCAAAATGACTTCAAAGCATGTACTCAAAAGAATACATTTTAATAAATATCTCTCAAACAGTCTCCAATTTATAAAAGTAGTATGGCAAAATATTAGCATAAATAATCAGATATCAGATAATTTGTGTGATGTGCATATTAAGAAATGTTACATATGAGTCATAAAAATGAATTTCATTTTTGTGATGTAGAAACAAACGAGTTATTGTAGAGTAGAAATATATCTGACAAACAGAAAAAACCATCTGCTTCCCAGAAAGAGGAAAGGATTGACATGGTTTTGATCAGAGGTATCATTAATGAAAGATTAATAAGCTGAAAGATTAATAACATCTCAAAGTGGAGTATTTCCTTTTATCTCCTTTTGCCTTCTAATCCTTTAATGTAGGTGTTAATGAGTATTGAAATGGACAAAAAGCAAGAAAAGGCATAAGAGGAAGGGGCACATCGAGTCTTCATCCTTAAATATTTCGACTTGGTCTGCATGACCTTCCCCATTTGAATACATCAAAAAATATTTAATCTGTCACAGAAATCTTCCATGGTTATTTCTTCACAGAAAGTAAATATTCATAAAGTAAGAAAAGTATTGCTTAGGCATTTTACAAGTTGATCTAGAAAAAGTCAGAACTCTTCTGCATCATGTTCTGCAAGGAATGAAAACTGTTATTTTCAGAGACCTAATCACTCAGTTACAAACCCACCTCTATTCTTTATTCTCTAACAACTTCCCACCTCCCTTCACTTTTCAGAAGAAGCAGGTCCTCATCAGGAACTAAGGAAAGTTCTTTTTCTCAGTTCTCTCTAGTCTCCATTTTGATCCAGTATCTCAAGTTGAATGCCTGCTTAGGTTCTGGAAATCTGCCACTCTTGTTCACGGGAAGCCTCCACCCCGCTGAGTGAACAGCCCTCCTAGGCACTTATGGAGTGTGAGTCAGTGTTGACACCCACAAACGAGACAGGACACACTGATCACAATGGGAGTGACATGGTTTAACAGCAATTGTTTTTTAACAATCATTTTTTACCTGTTCATTAAACAGAAAACTACCGTTAACCTAAAACTGAGCATTTCTGTTTCCTAGTATGATTGTGTGGAATTATGCATCTTATTTCTCTGAGGTTGATATCTTGGTAGCTGTATGTGGCCAAAGTCAGGATCTCAATGCTGCTTCTGATATTCTTGACCTGGGGTCAGGCTGACAGTCCAGTCTTCCCCATATCATCATGCCTGTGATCCTAAACTTGGCAACCTGACGTGTGAAAGCACCGTGAGACCCAATCTGCTGTTGTTCTGAGTGCACTGACTTCTTGTCTCCTGGACACCTGTTATAGCATCATTTTAACTCTTCTGATAATCTGGATTGTCTTCTCCACGAGGGTGCAAGGCACTTTGTTTGACCTCCTAGCTACCCAAGGACAAATTCCACATCTTCCACGCCTCTGTGATATTTGAATTGCATTCTCGGCAATGGGAATTACTAGTCTCCTTGATAATACTATTGATCTTCAGAACGGCCCACTTTGTGCCATAATTTCTCAGTGCTTCATCCCTTTTTCAGTGAGTGCGGACTACTTTGACTTCACTCGCTGTTTAACGAATGACCAGCTTCACCACATTTGAATGAGGAGCACATAGTCACTGAGGATGTGTCTTGCATTTATTTCAGTGGAATTACTTTTGGAGCATTTGCACATGCTCTTATTTTGACTTTGCTGTTTCAGGCACAGAAGTAGATTTCCCCTGTAAATAACACTTGAAAAACTGACAATGGGGATAACATGATGCAAAAACAAAGTTTAAGGTCGCTGCATCTGGGTTTGAGAGGGTTTTTCTGATCTGTGACCTTGGGTGGTAGTGTACCTCACTGGAACTCAGTCTTCCTGCTTGTTAAATGGTCATAAGTGATACTAAGTCCATACTAAGTGTTTGGGAAGGCTGGATGAGGTAAAGTGTGTGCAGTGCCTAACTGTCATGGGTGCTGAAGAAACGCTAGTAAAGGTAGCGTCTGTTATAGGCACATCCTCTCCATGTTCTGTAGACTTTGAATTCTTCATCTTCTTAACAGAAGTGAAGTCATCAGCACTCTTTGGTCCATTCACTTTTATTTTGTAAAAGAATGCCTTCTGATCTCCCCATTTAGTTATGGCATGGTTATCACACACTGTCAAGGAAATCCATGCTTATTAAAAGAAGAACTTAATTCGAAGCTGTACATTATTTGGGTTTCACTGGCAGAAATAAATTAATACCTAAATGTAAACAAATGTATAATAAATTATGCTAATCATCATCAACCTGATGTTGCCCCCCTTGAAAGCTACACTGTTTTAGCTGGAGCGAGGTAGTTATAAAAGTATTTAAATTAAGACCCGAGAAGCTATACTTCACATACTCCACTGGAATCTCATCAGCCTCAGCAGAGCCAGAAATACATGGTACTATAATGTTCAATTATGTATCATGAAACTAAAATATTTATAAACAATCATAATCAAACCAAAGGACAAACATAATTTTAAAAGTCATCCCTTTAAAAAAATAAGAATGTTTATGGTCATGCTTTTCATCCACTTTCTCAAAAAAGAAAAAAACAAACAAACAGAGCATGCCTAGCACATTTTGAACTTCTTAGTTTTCACAAAGTTCTGGTTAGTTTACATCACAGTTCAAATTTCATGAGAACAGTTATAAAAGTGTCCACAATTTGAGGACAATTCAGGGATTAGGGGAAGAAAAATAACCCTTGGTGTTAAGCCAGCCTGAAAGGACAAATTGCTAGACTTAAAATGTCTTTGCATCTGTCCTTACTACTGTTATTTTCCAAATATTCCTGCTTATCTACCTGCCTGGCCTCTGTGGACGGTTAACTCATGTGGTTCCTTTTATCCAAAGAGTTGTCAGGAATAAGAAGTGTTTTCTGAGTCAATGCATTTCATTGATAATCCAAGAAATAGTAGAGATTTCCCTGTGGAATTGTGACTTTTCTGTTGGCTGCTTTTTAGTCCTGGGTCCCTAAGTGTCTTCGTGGATCAGATCCACCCTGCTTGTTACCAGTGGGCATTGAGAGTGGGAGACAAGCCTTCTTTGTATACAGCACCAGGAGTTGGAGAGAGTAGGTATATATCTCACACATATGCACATGTATGTTCATGCATATGCAAACAAGTCAGCACATTTCACTTTGCCAGAAGGAGGAATGAACAGTGTATGGGCAGGGCCCAGACATAGGGATTCCTGTTATAGAGGAGAATAGGACGCTGAACAAGGAGGGGGAGATGTCTCCTCCTTTCAGGAGTTAGGAATTTAGGAGGACCCACGTTCCTCTTCCTATCACTCACCCCTCACATTTCACAATAGATTATAACTGAAGAAATACAAAGACTTGTTTCTGGGACACATTTCTAATAAATTTGTCATGGACAATAAAATGTTACAAGAAATTCTATGCACTGATAAAAAAGACAGGATTAGCCCCAAAAGAAATGCCAGAAAGAAAATTGCTGGGACTGGACAGAGAACAAGCTATAACTGCACTCAGGCAGAGAAAACATCCAGAATATATTTTATTCAACAGTCTGTTGGCTTTAAAAATTACGAAGCAAACTAACAAACTGGTGAATAAAATACGTTATATCTTTCTACCTTGATAAATATACCTCCATAAGGACAGAATGTGTAAAGCTGTTTTCTATACGACTGAAATTTGGAAAGCTGGGTGCATCTACTTTGCACATCTCTCGGTTCCATGGATGTGCTGGCTATGTTTAGATGAGTAATAAAGGCATGCATAATTCATAAACAATTATATATTTTTTATAAAATTTACTTTTATTGATTTCAGTTTTGCAAGTCACTCATTATGTTGTTATAATCCAGGTTCCACATAATTTGACCTGTAGTGAAGGGTCCTAAAGTTAGAATTACTTTAGATATATTTTAAATGGTAAAAATAACTAAAAGAAGAGTAATATCTATGAAATACAAAGTCACAAGGTATCAAAATTTAAGTGTGCATAAATTAAGTTTTATTGGAACAGGGCTATATCAATTCTCTTATATATTGTCCCTGGTTGTTTTTGCACCAGTAGAAGAGCTGAATAGTGGCAGCAGAGGATTGAGAGGCCACAATCCTGAAAGTGATGTCATCTGGCTTTCTACAGAAGAGTTTGCCAACCTTTGATCTAAAGGATCAGAAAGAGAATATATCCATCTGTAAATATAAATATGTTTATTTTTAGAAAACTACAAATAAATGAAACCATTAAAAATATAATAATTGGCTGGTGCAGTGTCGCATGCCTATAATTCCAGCAGTTTGGCAGGCTGAGACGGGAGGCTGAGACAGGAGGATCTCCAGTTTAAAGCCAATCTCAGCAAAAGCTAGGCTCACTAAGCACATCAGTGAACCCCTGTCCCTAAATAAAATACAGTGGTTGAGTGTCTGTGAGTTCAATTCCTGGCACCAAGTATAGATAGATAGATAGATAGATAGATAGATAGATAGAACTGTCTTCAAAAATATTTGCTTGCACATTAATTTTTTACTAAAAGGATAAAATGAATATCTTAAAATGGATGAAATTCAATATCAAAACTAGTATTAATCTTGAAAATTTTTAAAATATAGATCATATTCAATATTTCCATTAACAGGAAATCATATTGGCTAAATGCACAATTCTGACGTTTATCATCCATCAAGTTGCCAAGATTGCCAAGATAATCAATATCACATTCCAGTCATATACTTTTTGAACTCATATAAGAGTAATACGAAATATTTCACATTCCAGATAATCCTCAGCAGCCATCTTCAACTTCTCAATTACTATGAATGTTTACTTAATCATTTGAACCTCCAAAATGAAGTATAATACAAATAACAAGCAAATGATGGAACCAACCTAGGTGCCCTTCAACAGATGAATGGATAAAGAAAATGTGGTATATTTGTAATGCAATATTACTCAACCATTAAGAAGAATGAAATTATGACATTTGCCAGTAAATGGATGGACCTGGGGACTACGATGCTAAGTGAAATAAGCCAATCCCCCCAAATCAAAGACCAATATTCTTTCTGATATGAGGATGCTAACACACAATAAGGTCGTAGGGGAATGGAAGTCATTGGATTAGCCAAAGGGGAATAAAGGGAAGGGAACAGGATGGGAATAGGAAAGACAACAGAATAAATTGAACACAGATTTCCCAAGTTCATGTATGAAAACACAACCAGTGTAACTCCATATCATGTACAACCACAAGAATGGGAAGTTATATCCATGTATGTGTATTTCAAAATACAATCTACCATCATGTATATCTAAAAATAATGAATAAAATATTTTACAAAACCAAGTAAATGGACTAAAAAATAGTTCTCTATTATAGCAATATCTACTGCGTTCTTGTTATCAGAAAGTAATTTGATATGTTGAATAATTTTTCTTTCTTCTTACCTAAATACAGCCACCAAAGCTCACCCTTTTCCTGGAGTCCATGTATGTTAAAAGTTGGCAGCAGCACATACCACAAGACATCTCATCAGTCCCACCCAAACATGTTTTCTGAGGACAGAAGTCATGGTGGGGCTCCATTGGTGCTGGGAATGTGAGCAGAAGTTCTGGACAAATGAGAAAGGAATCCCCATGCTCTGTAGTCAGGATTTCTCTGTTGTCATTGGCTTGTGGGGCATGTTTCCCATTTGTCTGAGTCAAAAGGTGTGACAATTGTCTGAATTTTGTTAGGGACAGAGGAAATTCAATTCCAACTCCCCATGGGGTAGGTGCGAAGTCATTGATACTAGAGCCCTCAACATTCCTGGTGTTATTTATGACTATATTCTGGAAGGTTCCATTTGGTGAGTACTATTCTTTTGAGTCTGGAGTGAAAACAGTCAATATTTCCCAAGGGGGAATTTCCTATGGTGAAGTGCTCTTCTCCTTTCAAAGGAAAAGATTGTAGCATCCTACTGACACCAGCGTCCCCATTATTTGGCCTCTGAAATTCACTGGAAACTACTGTAAACAGTTGGCTCTCAATTGTAGACTCCCTTACCCACAATGGCAATTTACCATGCTTGCACTATTGAAAGCAAGATAACTAACTAAATAAATAAATGTAGATGTTGTAAGCATAATTATGTCTCTCTTACCCTCAAATTCATAGGCTGAAGTCTTAACCCCCAGGACCATATTTGCAGAGAGGTCTTTGCAAAGATAATTACATTAAAATGAAGTCACCAACATGGACCTTACTTAATCCAATGCAACTGGCGCCCACATAACAAGTAAATATTAGGATGCAAAAATATACACAGGAAAGGTTATGTGGAGACACAGAGAAAAGACGATCATGTGCAAGCCATGGGCAGTCCTGGATGAGATCTTTCCATCATAGTACTCAGGAAGCAGATCTGCTGACTCCTTGGTCTCAGACTTCTAACCTCCAGAACAAAAGACAATACCTGTCTATTGTTTAATGCACCCTCTCTGTGCTAGTTTATTCTGCAACCCTAGCCAACTAACAGCAGAATTAACTGTTTGTTACATAAAAATTATTACCATGCACACTGGGCTCAGCAGACGGCATTAACTATGGTCGAGCTACTGGGGATAGTGGAACATTAGAGGGCTCACTCTTCTCTTGACGTCTTCACCTTGTTTTTTTTCTTTCCCCAACAAACCCACTTTCTTATCCTAACCAGGAGTTCATGTTTTGAACTTTGTTCTGAATTCTAGTGCTCAACTAGTGATCACCCAGGGGTGATTCATATGGCATGACAGTGATAATCTTTTAAAATTATGAGTATTCTGATATCTTTCCATGCATTAAAAAACCTCCAAAGGAGTGGCAATGTAAAACAACACTTTGTTAGGCTGCCAGGTTTTATGGGTTGGAAGTTAGCACTGAGCACAACCCTGATAGTTTGCTTCTGCTCAATGATGTCAGAGGCCATACTTGGGAAGACTAAAAGACGAGGGAGGGGCCAGGAAAATACAGTGGGAGAGGGAGTGAGCAAACTGGGAGAGGGAAAATCATTGGGGCACGTGATATAATTTCTCTGCTTTATTTCTTCACTATAAAAATGAAATGCTAACATTTATCTGTCAGTCATAGTCATCAGAATTCAAAATCATGGGTAGTCATCAGAATTGAAATCATTCCTGTAGCTGTGCATTTCGTGGGTTCTAACAAATTTATTAGAATGTATGTTAGTTAGGGTTATCTAAAGGAACACAACCACCAGGATATAAATGTACATGCATGATAATAAAAAGCAGATTTGTTAGATTGACTTCCGCAACCAGAAGCTGGAGAGTACCACAGTACTTCTGGAGGCTGGACAGCTGGAGAAACCAGCAGCTACTCAGCTGAAGAAGCTGGAGTCTCAGAACAAGAGGGACCAATGATGCAAATCCAGTCGGGAACTGGAGGTCTGGAAACTCCCTGGAGAATGGCTGGTCAGAGTCTGCTTTGGAAGAGGGAAAGAGCTGGAGTCTGATGTCCTCAGCAGCAGTCCAAGGGAATGGAGCCTGCATCCACATCAGCCTCTCTGTCTTCCACCCTTTCTTCCATCCAGGCCCCCAACCTACTGGACTGTGCTGCCCATGCTTGGGATGGATCTCCCCCTTCAGTTTGTTGTTCCACACACAAATGATTTTGAGATAAACACCCTCACAGACACACCCATAAGACTCTTAATCTTAGGTAGCTCTTAATACAATCAAGTTGATCATTTGGATTAACCACCATATCATGTATCAACCATTGCAGTAAATTTACCAAGTAAATGTACCTTTTCATTATACTGCATCTTCTGATCCATAATATCATGTACCTTGCCGTTTACTCATGTCTCCTATCATTTCACTTAGAAATTTAAGTTTTCAGTGTAGATGTACTGCACATCTTGGTAAAATTTTAGATACTTTCAATACTGTTATCCCATCAGCAACAGTACTATTTCTTTGAATTTCAATGTCTTATTATCTCTTGTTATAATAGAGAAAATCAAATGATTTGTGAATATATACCTTTTATTCTGGATATTGTTAAACTCATTTTTTAATTCTAGTAGATTTTTGTGGAGTCCTTCAGGTTCATTGCACAGGTGTCCAAGTTATATGTAAACAAATACATTTTTACTACTTCCCTTCCAATATTAAAAACTTCCTTTTTTTTTCTCAGTTTCCTACCCTGACCAGAACCTGGAACGTACTGAATATAAGTGATGAAAATAATGATATTCATTATGTTCCTGACCATAGTGGAAGATATAATCTCCTACCATTGAATATTATGTAGTTGTACATTTTATATGAATTTCATTTATCAGGTTAAGGAAATTCTCTAATTCTAGTTTTTCCAGAGATTTTTTTCATTGGAAGTGATTGGATTTTGTGAAATTCCTTTTCTATACCTATTGATAAAACCATAAGGCTGGCGTGAGACTTACATGCCGGGGACACTTGACCCTGAGACCCAGTCCAGCTGAGCTGCACAAGACTTTCAGGTCCAGAAACAGACATCAGGCTCAGCCCAGCCCAGCCCAGCCACATGATACTTCCATGCTGGGGAGGCCCAGCCCAGAGGTCCAGGCCCACTACAGCCTGACTCCAGCCTGCAATCCAGTGCCCAGGCAGTGGTTGACCATCTGTCAACATGTGGGGGTGCCTCTGCCCACTTGCAGGGATTATACCTCACTGGGAGACCACCGTACCTAGAGGAGCAGCACCCTTCTTGGGATATCTCATCATCAAGTTCCTCCCAGGCATCAGGCTACTGAAGACTAGGAGGGCTGAACAGTACAGTATAGTTTTATAGTAGATTTTTTTTTACTTTATTAGTAATAATATTATGATTATTTCTATTATACCTACTATTATTCCTACTTTTCTTTTATTAATATTTTTCTCACCCTCTTTATTTTCCTCTAATTTGTCTCCTTGGTGACTCTCTTTTCTCATGCTAACAACCAATTTCTTTTAATTCCTCTGTCACTACTCCTGTGACATAGTATCTCTATAGACACACTTCTTATCTCATAAATTGTACACCCTACATCCCACCCCATCTTCTTTGTCCACCATTAGAAATTGTGGTCCTTATTGAAATTCTATTGGCTAAACTGTAGATCATAATCAAACTCATCATCAATCAAACTAAGACAATATGTTTAACATATTAAAAAAGGAAAGTTTGAGTTAAGGATGCATAATGTTTGGTGTGCTGTTAATATTGATCTCTCACTTCAAGGTGAGGTATTAGAAACCAACAGAGGCACTATAAGTCTATTGGGGGGGAAATGGCAATATTTTAGATTCTCACTGGTAGAGGGGAAGATATATGAACAACATGAGAAAAAAAAGGAAGAAAGTGCCCCAAGCGAACCTAGATGCCACATTAACAAAATCCAATGACAGCAGGGCAGAAGAAATGTCAGAAAGGGAGTTCAGAATGCATATAATTAAAATGATCAGAGAAGCAAACGATGAGTTAAGGGAGCAAATGTAGGCAATAAATAATTGCACCAATCAACAGTTAAAAGAACAAATGCAGGAAGCAAAGGATCACTTCAATAAAGAGATAGAGATTCTGAAAAAAAAACAAACAGAAATTCTTGAAATGAAGGAAACAATAAACCAAATTAAAAACTCAATAAACAGCATAACCAACAGAGTAGATCACCTGGAAGACAGAACCTCAGACAATGAAGACAAAATATTTAATCTTGATCATGGTGCACTATCTTTTTAATATGCTTTTGTATGCGATTTGCTAAAATTTTGTTAAGAGTTTTTCCTTCTGTGTTCATTAGGGATATTGGTCTTAAATTCTCTTTCATCGATGTGTCCTTCTCTGGTTTTGGTATCAGGGTGATATTAGCTTCATAGAATGAGTTTGGAAGGGTTCCCTCCTCCTCTATTTCATGAAATACTTTGAGGAGTATTGGAATGAGCTCTTCTTTGAAGGTCTTGTGAAACTTGGCTGTGAATCCATCTGGTCCTGGACTTTTCTTTGTTGGTAGGCTTTTAATGACTTCTTCTATTTCCTTGCTTGAAATTGATCTATTTAAGTTGTGTATGTCCTCCAGATTCAGTTTGGGTGGCTCATATGCCTCTAAGAACCTGTTGATGTCTTCCAGGTTTTCTATTCTGTTGGAGTATAGATTTTCAAACTAGCTTCTAATTATGTTTTGTATTTCAATTGTGTCTGTGGTAATACTTCCATTTCCATCACGAATTTTAGTAATTTGGATTTTATCTCTCCTTCTCTTTGTTAGTGTGGCTAAGGATTTATCAAGTTTGTTTAATTTTGCAAAGAACCAATTTTTTGTTTTGTCAATTTTTTGAATTATTTCTTTTGTTTTGATTTCATTGATTTCAGGTCTGATTTTAATTATTTCCTGTTTTCTACTACTTTTGGTGATTATCTGTTCCTCCTTTTCTAGGGTTCTGAGCTGTAATGTGAGATCATTGACTTGTTAACTTTTCATTCTTTTATTGAATGCACTCCATGCAATGAATTTTTATCTTAGCACAGGGGATGCAAGGTTGGTTCAACATCCAGAAATCAATAAATGTATTTCACCACATCAGCAGACTTAAAGTCAAGAACTACATGATTATTTCAATAGATGCAGAAAAAGCATTTAATCAAATACACCACCCTTTCATGCTAAAAACACTACAAAAAATATGGATAGTAAGAACATTCCTTAACATTGTAAAGGCCATCTATGCTAAGCCCACAGCTAACATCATTTTAAATGGATAAAAATTGAAAGCATTCCCCCTGAGAACTGGAACAAGGCAGGGATGCCCTCTATCTCCACTTCTGTTCAACATTGTCCTTGAAACTCTAGCTGGAGCAATAAGACAGACCAAAGAAATTAGAGGAGTACGAATAGGAAAAGAAGAAGTCAAACTATTCCTATTTGCTGACGACATGACTCTCTACTTAGAAGACCCTAAAAATTCCACCAGAAAACTTCTGGAACTCATAAACGAATTTAGTAGATTAGCACGATATAAAATTAATGCTCATAAATCTAATGCATTTTTATTCAAAAATGATGCATCCTCTGAGAGAGAAATTAGGAAAACTATACCATTCACAATAGCCTCTAAAAAAAAAAAATACTTGGGAATCAATCTAACAAAAGCGGTGGAAGATCTCTACAATGAGAACTACAGAACACTAAAGAAAGAAATTAAAGAAAGTCTGAGAAGAAGGAAAGATCTCCCATGTTCTTGGATAGGCAGAATTAATACAGTCAAAATGGCCATACTACCAAAAGCGCTATACAAATTCAATGCAATTCCAATTAAAATCCCAATGACAGACCTCATAGAATTATAGCAAAGAATCATGAAATTCATTTGGAGGAATAAGAGATCCAGAATAGCCAAAACAATTCTTAGCAAGAAGAGCGAAGAAGGGAGTATCACAATACCAGACCTTCAAATATACTACAGAGCAATAGTAACAAAAACAGCATGGTATTGGCACCAAAATAGACAGGTAGATCAATGGTAAAGAATAGAAGGCACAGAGACAAACCCACATAAATACAGGTATCTCATATTTGACAAAGGAGCCAAAAACTTACAATGGTGAAAAGATAGCCTCTTCAACAAATGGTGCTGGGAAAACTAGAAATCCATATGCAGCAAAATGAAACTAAACCCATATCTCTCACCCTGTAAAAAACTCATCTCAAAATGGATGAAGGACCTAGGAATTAGACCAGAGACCCTGCACATAATAGAAGAGAAAATAGGTCCAAGTTTTCATCATGTTGGCCTAGGACCAGATTTCCTTAACATGACTCCCAAAACACAAGAAATAAAAGCACGAATCAATGATTGGGATGGAGTCAAACTAAAAAGTTTTTTCTCAGCAAAGGAAACAATCAGCAATGTGAAGAGAAAGCCTTCAGAGTGGGAGAAAATCTTTGCCACACACACTTCAGGTAGAGCACTAATCTCTAGAATCTACAAAGTGCTCAAAAATCTTTACACCAAGAACACTAACAACCCAATCAATAAATGGGCCAAAGAAATGAACAGGCACTTTACAGAGGAAGATCTTCAAGCAATCAACAGATTTATGAAAAAATGTTCAACATCCCTAGTTATAGAAGAAATGTAAATCAAAACTACCTTAAGATTCCATCTTACCCTAATTAGAATGTCTTTTATTAGGATTACAGGCAACAACAGGTGTTGGCGAGGATGTGGGGAAAAGGGTACACTCATACATTGCTGGTGGGATTGCAAGTTAGTGCAGCCACTCTGGAAAGCAGCATGGAAATTCCTTAGAAAACTTGGAATGGATCTACCATTTGACTCTGCTATCCCACTCCTTGGCCTATACCCAAAGGACTTAAAATCAGATTACTACAGTGATGCAGCCACATCAATGTTCATAGCTGCCCAACTCACAATAGCTAGATTGTGGAACCAACCTAGATGCTCTTCAATAGATGAATGGATCAAGAAACTGTGGTATATATACACAATGGACTATTACTCAGCCATAAAGAAGAATAAAATTATGGCATTTGTAGGTAAATGGATGATGTTGGAGACTGTTATGCTAAGTGAGATTAGCCAATTCCAAAAATCCAAGGGCTGAATGGTCTCTCTGATAAGTGAATGATGATGCATAATAGTGGGGTGTAGGGGGGGCAAGAATGGAGGAAGGCTAGATAGCATAGAGGGAAGGGAGGCGTGGGGTCAACGTAGGGGGGTAATAATAACAGAATGTGTGACAGACATCATTGCCCTGTGTACATGTACGATGGTGTGATTCTACTTTGTGTATAACCAGAGAAACAATAACTGTACTCCATTTGTGTTCAATGAATCAAAATTAAATAAATAAATAAATAAATAAATAAATAAATAAAAATATTTAATCTTGAAAACAAAGTTGACCAAACAGAGAAGGTGGTAAGAAATCATGAACAGAACCTACAAGAATTATGGGATATCATTAAAAGGCCAAATTTAAGAATTATTGGGATTGAGGAAGACATAGAGATCCAAACCAAAGGAATGAATAATCTATTCAATGAAATAATATCAGAAAATTTCCCAAATCTGAAGAGTGAAACGAAAAATCAAATACAAGAGGCTTACAGGACACAAAATGTACAAAATTAGAACACATCCACATCAAGGCACATTATAATGAAAGCACCTAACATACAATATAAATATAGAATTTTGAAGACTGCAGGAGAAGAACATTAGATTACATTCAGGGGGAAACCAATACGGTTATCAGCAGATTTCTCAACACAGACCCTTAAAGCAAGAAGGGCCTGGAGCAACATAAGTCAAGTTCTGAAGCAAAATGGATGCCAACCAAGAATCTTATACTCAACAAAACTTACCTTCAGATTTTATGATGAAATAAAATCCTTCCATGATAAACAAAAGCTAAAAGAATTTGCAAATAGAAAGCCAGCACTACAGAACATTCTCAGCAAAATATTTCATGAGGAAGAAATGAAAGACAACAAAGTAAGTCAGCAAAAGGAGGAACTACCCTAAAGGAATAGCCAAATAAAGGAGAAACCAAATCAAATTAAAAACCAAAAATAAGCCAAAATTATTGGCAATACAAATCATATCTCAGTAATAATCCTGAATGCTAATGGCTGGAATTCATCGATCAAAAGACATAGACCTGCAGATTGGATTAGAAAGAAAGATCCAACAATATGCTGCCTTCAAGAGATGCATCTCATAGAAAAAGAAACGCACAGACTGAAGGTGAAAGGATAGGGAAAAAACATACCACACACATGAACTCAGTAAAAAAGTAGGTGTTTCCATTCTCAAATCAGATAAAGCAGGCTTCAAGTCAAAATTAGTGAGAAGGGATAAAGAAGGACATTTCATACTGCTTAAGGAAAGCATACATCAGCAAGACATAACAGTCATAAATACTTATGCCCCCCAAAATGGCGCATCCATGTATGGCAAACAAATCCTTCTCAATTCCAGGAACCAAATAGACCACAACACAATAATACTAGGTGACTTTAACACCATTCTCACCATTGGACAGATTTTCCAAACAAAAATTGAACAAAGAAACCATAGAACAATAACACAATTGCTAACTTATACTTAACAGACATATATAGAATATTCCATCCATCAATAAGCAAATACACTTTCTTCTCAGCATGGATCTTTCTCTAAAATAGACCATATGTTATGCCACAAAGCTACTCTTAGCAAATATAAAAAGATAGAGATACTACCTTGTATTCTATCAGATCATAATGGAATGAAATTAGAACTCAATGATTAAATAAGAAACAGAAACTACTCCAACACCTGGAGATTAAATAATATGCTATTCAATGATGTATGGATAAAAGAAGATATCAGGGGGTCAATAAAAAATTCTTAGACATAAACAAGAACAAAGATACAACAATTCAAAATCTCTGGGATACTATTAAAGCAGAACTAAGAGGAAAATTCGTGGCATGGAGCACATTCAATAAAAGAATGAAAAGTGAACAAATAATCAACTTCACATTACAGCTCAAAGCCCTAGAAAAAGAAGAGATCATCACCAAAAGTAGTAGAAGACAGGAAATAACTATAATCAGAACAGAAATCAATGGAATCAAATCAAAAGAAACAATTCAAAAAATTGACAAAACAAAAAGTTGGTTCTTTGAAAATATAAACAAAATCGATAAGCCCTTAGCCACACTAATGAAGAGAAGAAGAGAGAAAATCCAAATTACTAAAATTCGTGATGAAAATGGAAATATCACAATAGACACTATTGAAATACAAAACCTAATTAGAAACTATTTTGAAAATCTATTCTCCAACAAAATAGAAAATTTTGAAGACATCAACAGGTTTCTAGAGAAATATGAGCCACACAAACTGAATCTGGAGGACATACGCAATTTAAATAGAACAATTTCAAGCAATGAAATAGAAGAAGTCATCAAAAGCCTACCAACAAAGAAAAGTCCAGGACCGGATGGATTCACAGCTGAGTTCTACAAGACTTTCAAAGAAGAGCTCATTCCAATACTCCTCAAAGTGTTCCATGAAATAGAGGAGGAGGGAACCCTTCCAAACTCATTTTATGAAGCTAATATCACCCTAACACCAAAACCAAAGATACGTTTCAGACCAATATCCCTAATGAACATAGATGCAAAAATTCTTAACAAAATTCTAGCAAATAACATACAAAAACGTATTAAAAAGACAGTGCGCCATGATCAAGTGGCTTTCATCCAAGGGATGCAAGGTTGGTTCAACATCCAGAAATCAATAAATGTATTTCACCACATCGGCAGACTCTAAGAATCACATGATTATTTCAATAGATGCAGAAAAAGCATTTAATCAAATACAGTACCCCTTCATGCTAAAAACACTACAAAAAATATGGATAGTAGGAACATTCCTTAACATTGTAAAGGTTATCTATGCTAAACCCATGGCCAACATCATTCTAAATGGAGAAAAATGGAAAGAATTCCCCCTAAAAACCAGAATAAGGAAGGGATGCCCTCCTTCACCAATTCTTTTCAACATTGTCCTTGAAACTCTAGCCACAGCAATTAGATAGATCAAAGAAATTAAAGGGATATGAATAGGAAAATAAGAACACAAATTATCCCTATTTGTTGATGACATGATTCCATATTTAGAGGAGTCAAAATGTTCCACCCCAAAACTTCTAGAACTCATAAATGAATTCAGTAAAGTAGCAGGATATAAAATCAATGCTCATAAATCTAATGCATTTTCATTCATAAGTGATGAATCCTCTGAAAGAGAAATTAGGAAAACTATCCCATTCACAATAACTTCAAAAAAATAAAATAAAATAAAACACTTGGGAATCAATCTAACAAAAGAGGTGAAAGACCTCTACAATGAAAACTACAGAACACTAAAGAAAGAAATTAAAGAAAACCTTAGAAGATGGAAAGATCTCCATGTTCTTGGATAGGCAGAACTAACATTGTCAAAATGGCCATACTACCAAAAGTGCTATACAAATTCAATGCAATTTCAATTAAATCCCAATGACATACCTCATAGAAGTAGAGCAAGCAATCATGAAATTTGTTTGTAGGAATTAGAGACTCAGAATAGCTAAAGCAATCCTTAGCAGGAAGAGTGAAGCAGGGGTTATCACTACCAGACCTTCAACTATACTACAGAGCAATAGTAACAAGAACGGCATGGTATTGGCACCAAAATAGACAGGTAGATCAATGGTACAGAATAGAGGACACAGAGACAAACCCACATAAATATAGCTTTCTCATACTCGACAAAGATGCCAAAAACATACAATGGAGAAAATATAACCTCTTCAACAAATGGTGCTGGGAAAACTGGAAATCCATATGCAGCAAAATGAAACTAAACCCTATCTCTCACCCTGCACAAAACTGAGCTCAAAATCAAGGATCAAGGACCAAGGACCTTAGGTCTAAATCTTCATCATATTGGCCTAGGACCAGATTTCCTTAACATGACTCCCAAATCACAAGAAATAAAAGCAGGAATCAATAATTGGGATAGATTCAATCTAAAAAGCTTTTTCTCAGCAATGGAAACAATTAGCAATGTGAAAAGAGAGCCTACAGAGTGGGAGAAAATCTTTGCCACACACACTTCAGATAGAGCACTAATCTTCAGAATCTATAAAAAACTCAAACAACTTCACACCAAGAATAGAAATCAATCAATCAATCAATCAATCAATCAATGGGCCAAGGAAATGAACAGACACCTTACAGAAGAAGATCTACAAGCAATCAACAGATATATGAAAAAATGTTCAACATCCCTAGTAATAAGAGAAATGCAAATCAAAACTACCCTAAGATTTCATCTCACCCCAATTAGAATGTCTTTTATTAAGAATACAGGCAACAACAGGTGTTGGCAAGGATGTGGGGAAAAGGGTACACTCATACATTGCTGGTGGGATTGCAAGTTAGTGCAGCCACTCTGGAAAGTGGTGTGGAGAATCCTGAGAATACTTAGAATGGAACCACCATTTGACCCAACTATCCAAATCCTTGGCCTACACCCCAAGGAATTAAAATCAGCATACTACAGCGATGCAGCCACATCAATGTTCATAGCTGCTCAATTCACAATAGCTAGATTGTGGAACCAACTTAGATGCCCTTCAATAGATGAGTGGATAAAGAAACTGTGGTATATATACACAATGGAATATTACTCAGCCATAGAGAAGAATAAAATTATGTCATTTGCAGGTAAATGGAGGGAGTTGGCGAATATCATATTACGTGAAATAAGCCAATCCCAAAAACACAAAGGCCAAATGATCTCTCTGATAAGTGGATGATGATACATAATGTGGGGTAGGAGGGAGTCAAGAATGGAGGAAGGATGGATCTCAGGTGGGGACACGGTGAGGGGAAAGAAAAATAAAAGAATGAGAGGGACATCATTACCCTATGTACATGTATGATTACACAATTGGTGTGACTCTACTTGGTGTACAACCAGAGAAACAACAGTTGTACTCCATTTGTGTTCAATGAATCAAAATAAATTTAAAAAATGGGTTTTGAGGTTTGTGTCCAGTCCATTTCCAATTGCTAACACCATGATACTACAGACTAGATCAATTTTAAAAGAAAGAGGTGTATTTTGATTCTTGGTTCTTGATGTCTAAGATTAAGGGGATAAATTTGGTGTTTGCTTTCTCGCTTGCAGAATCCTGAGATAATACAAGCCATCACACAGAAAAAGACAGAAACACACATGTGTGTATTCTGATTTCTCTCTCTCTCTGTCTCTCTCTCTCTCTTTCACCTTACAAAATTGCCACTATTCAACCATGGGAGTTCCACCCTGATAACCTTCTCTAACTCATATCCCTCCCCAAATCTGTACTAATAAACCCATGGTTGGATTGTTTCCCCTTCCCTAATACAACACAATGGGGAAAAAACGAGTTTCCAAAGGGTCAAAGCATAGTTAAATAGTTTTAATATTATACACTATATTGATTGACTGTTAACTGTTAATGCAGCCTTGCTTTCCTGGATAAAACCCAGGTCATGATGTTTTATCTTTCTCTATATATTACTGAATTCCATTTGATGAAATTTCATTAAGCATTTTGCACCTGTATGCATTAGTGCATTGGTGAGTAATTTCTTTTAATTACAAGTAGTTTGTCAGGTTTTAATGTCAGAATTACCCTGGCCTTGTAAGTTGAGTTAGGAAAGACCATAGTTTTTGTTTGTTTAATTCTTTGTTTTCATTTGTTTTATACTGTTGGAGGTTTTTTAATAAGAAATGTAATTTTTATGATAGATATGAACATAGGTTTTCTAACTTTTACTCTAGTGATCTTTGGGAATAGGGAATTGGGAATAGGAAAAGTATAGAGAAGTGTAGGAAGGTTTCCAGAAGAAATTTTAGGCAAATAAATATCATGCCATAACATCAAAATGGCAAGAATCCTTATATTCAATTTATTATTTTTTATTTTTAAATAACAATATACATATTTATGAGGTACACTGTGATGCTTTGCTTCATGCATACATTGGATAGTGATCAACCTAGTATAACTAGCATATGCATCAGCTTAAGCTTTTCTCATTTCCTTATGGTGTGTCTGATTTTCTTCTATTTTGAGATATATAACATAGTACTGTTCACCATATTCACCCTTATGTATCATAAAAGAGCAGAAATATTCCTTCTATCAAACAATAATGTTGCACCTGTTGATTGACCTTGGCTCCTCCACACTAACCCATTCTCCCCAGTCCCTGGTAGCCACTATTCTGCTCTCAACTTCTATTACATGAATTTCTTTACATTCCACTTCTGAGTGAGATCATGCAGTGATTGTCTTCTGTGCCTGACTTATGTCACTTAGTATAATGTCCTCTAGGTGATTCTCAACTTGAATAGCCAGAGCCTTTCCCCTCAGAAAATGCCTGGAGATAGTTTGTCCCTTTCAATTGAGAGGGGCTACTGGTGTCCAGTGGGTTGAGGCCAGAGGTGATGCTGATACGGCAGTGCATGCAATAGCTATTAGAGAAACAATAAATCACCTAATGTGAAATGTCAATAGTTTCAGGATTGAGAAGCACTGGATTAGATTACCAGTCATCCAACATGACAGGAACATCAGGCACGTGTCAGAGACTACAGGAACATGATGTTGGGTAGCTGAGGAAGATTTAAACAGAAAGGTCTTATATGCTGAAACATAATTGTGCAGACAAGGGTGGAAATGTCTTACACCTGAATTATGAGAACACAAACATTGGAGATAGAGCCAATGTAATTCATAGTATTAGGTCAAAACAAGAAATAATATTAAATCATTAACTACAGTTATTCTCTCTTCAGTTCTATTTCAATTTTGTAAATCATCTTTGAGCAAATGTTAAAGTCTGCTAGTCGCATGCCTTTTTAATTTATTTTTACTTTTTATTTACTCATTTTTGTGTCACTGGGAATCTAAACCAGGGTTTCACTTATGCTAGGTTAGCCATTTATCGATGATCTATATCCACAGGTTTTTATTCTTATTTTGAAACAGGGTCCTCCTAAGTTGCCCAGGGCGACCTAGAACTTGCAACCCTCCTACCTCAGCCTCTTGTATTTTTTAATAACCCATTAACATTTGCTTATATTGTCTTTAAGAAGGAACAATCTCCACCTTTTGTGTTACCAACAAACATCATTTGTCCATGAGAATTCAATGATACTCCCAAGTTTTCAATTATTTTCTTCTAACAGTTAAATTTTATTCATGTAAGTGAAAATGTGTTTCCCCTTCTAGTAATTACAGAAAGTTATGCTAGGTAAAGTCTTGGCAGAGATGGGACAGCATGGAGTTATGGAAAAAGCTAGAAGGCTATGTGAAGATGACAGTTTTGGAAAATAACACTTTGATAATGAAAAATATTTTAAAAATTAAGCATAAAAACAACATGATTGTCATTTTAGGAAAATAACCTTGAACAGATATTAAAATATTCATGGACAAAAGAAGCAGAAAATATGGGCTAAAAGATTATCCCATAACACATGAAGGAAAATTGAAAATAGACTGTTCTCGCAGGTAAAAAGAGAGTGCTTCATGACCCAGAGAATGGAAAAGAAGTGTGTTTCTATGAGAAAATAAAGGAAACCACTGTCTGAAAATAATTAGGTATTGCCAGAATTGTTTACGTAGAGGCAACATGGCCATTTGTGAGGAACAGGTTAGGGATTTTTTAGTGAAGGATAGCTGGGCATCTCCCTTCAAATATATATCCTTTGATGGCTTACATATCTAATTCTTCTATTCACCCATTAAACAATACCTTCTGAGCACCTTCCATGTTAAACCCAGGTGACCCAGAGCGATGAGAAGAGTGGTAGAAAATCTGCCCTTTCTTTCCTAGCCAAGAAGGCAACTGTGGAGGTAATTAGGCTGGTGTGTGATGAAGTTCATTAGTGGAGGGAGGTGTGAGGTCACAGCAGAAGGGCCAGGCAAGGGTGGCTGACAAAGGAAATCCATGTGCCCAGGGAAGTGGGCAGAAGCTGAAACTTGAAGCCAAGGGGAGAGGGCATCAGTTAAGAATGGCTATTCTAGTCTGAGGGATTGAGTGGGTAAAGGTTCCAGGCACGGGAGAGAATGGCTTCTTTTTTGCAAAATGAGAAGAATCAGACCTGTTGGGTGTGGCGAGAAAATATCCAAAGGGAAAGACTGGCAGGTGGACAGTGAGGGTATGGTTAGTTCAAGCAATTTCTTAAAAGTTTTGTTAGGAGTTTGTATCAACTTAAAACAAGGGACATCGTTGCAAAATTTTGAGCCAGCTCATGCTAACTTTTTCACATTTTACACCTCCACCCAAATCTGCCCAAAATAAGGAAGGATTTATAAACTATTAATTTACTCATCTGTTGTTTGGATTTTTTTAAGATTTCTCATAAAATCTAGATTTCAAAGTTATAAATGAGGGAACACTCACTACTTAGCATTTCTCAGTTCATCTAATTTTAACAAAAAATAGCCTTGTTACTTCTAGACCTCAAAAAAACATTTTATATGAAATTTTGTATGAATTCTTGAATGATGGCTACAATTTGATAATATAAAGAAAGATCTATATTCTTAAAAAGGATGAGGAATTGGACTATCACCAGTAGCCAGTTCACATGAATTCAATAGTATTTTCATTAAGATTCACATTTTTTTTTTCCTTTTAAGGTTAAAAGAAAATCATTGGGATTGGATTTTGGATTTGTTTAGATACAGCTATTTCATCATGTTTTTTAAGTTCATGACATGCTGTTGTTCGTATTTGTTTTTTACTTGTCTCAAGAATGTTGTAACTCATTCTTGAAGACCTTCATTTCACAGAAACTGCAGAACTAATCTGTGAGTTTCTAATCGAACAAACTAATTGAACCTTGGGTTATTCAGTTTACCTTGTCCTCCCTCCTTAATTTTCAGTAGATGCTGTGGTATTTTGAATCTTGTCTTGCAAGACAAAAACCTTCTCACTAAATAATTGCTCTCGACCAGATAATAGAGAAGGTAGACTAAGCTCTGAATTGTAAATTTGCAATAGCCAGGTAGAAAGGACCTGTGGAATCAGCTAGTGTTTCTCCAGAGTGTCACAGCTTTCAAATGTTTCTCATGCTATCTCCACAAAACCAAAGGACTTCAGCTCTTTAAGAAGCTGTGTTTCTGCAAATTTCAACTGAGAATTACTGCAAAGAAACCCTGTTCACAGGACACATGGAAAAAGAAAGACAACATCTTTTCAGGGGAATCACAGACTCCAACTCCCATACTTTGTAGTTCTATAAAAACTAAATGAACCAAATATTGCAGCCAGCATCACTGATTCTAAATTCTTGCATCTTAGTTTGTTAGTTTCCACTCCCTCTCTATAGTGTCTGTTTTGTAATGCTCTTGTTCTGTGTTTTCCTTATTTCAGTGTGTCCAGGGCCTTAGCTCACATCTCAATTAACACCAACACACTATATTGCAGAGAATGTTAGCAAGGGGTTTATGGGTTTATTTTTTACTGTTTGACTGCCAAAACAGTAATGTAACCTTTAACGAGAGCTGGGCAAAAGAAATATGCATTGTGCTTTCCAACTGAAGAAACAGCAATTGATAATGAATTCAAAATAAGGGAGTTCTAAGAATCTTGAGTGAAACTGGGAATGTATGAGATATGATAACATTTAAAAGATTTGCCCACGTTCAATTAGTTCATTTTGTAGTGTTCTCTTTCAAGGTTTCCTATACCTCGAGCACATGTCTCCTGATAGAAGTAGGAAATGATTGATTAAAACAATGTGGGAAGGAGGAGAAGGAACCCAAAGAAAGGGTGGGAGGGAGGGTAGGAGGCAGGTATCCAAACAAGAAGCTGAGGTTCATGAACACATGGGTAGGCACCCTGGGAATCTGATGGTGAAGCTGGATTCAGCAGGAATGTGAGCTAGATGTGAACCATGGTCAGTCAGCACTGGCAATAATTCTCACAGAATCCAAGGGATCTGGTAGTCTAGTTAGGGAGATATCCTACAGACATAATATAAGGTAAAGTTGTGTGTCTCCAAAGGAGCCTGTGATCCACTTATATTAGGTTGTGGAGTTTCTGAGTTAAATGAAAACCAGACCCTAAGTAACCTCTGCAGACCTACCAGATTCTAACCTGGACCTCCCCAACCCACACAAGTCCCTTCACAAACTAAGTTCCCTGGTTATTAGAGATGATGACATTAAAATCTAAATGTTTCTCCAGAAGATCATATTAAGCCTAAAAGAAGTACAGGTAAATTTCCTGAGATATCAAAGAGAACACTGGACTCCAACACTGGATTATCAAAGACCCTACTCTACAGGAGCAGGAGTTTTCCTAGTCATCCAGTAGCATAACAATAATTACTTTTAAGAATAATATCAATTTTTCAAAATAGGAAGTTTTTGCTGATATGCAGAAGCTAGCCCAAAATAAGGAGTAAAAAAAAAAAAAAACAGAAAATGTGGGGTGGGGGTTTCACGAAAATAGGAGACAGGATCCCTGGCCTCAAGGAAGAGGACAGGGGAATAGGAGAAGGTGGGATGGAAAAGGGAAGAATGGTGGAAGGAATCTGACCTACCTTTCCTATGTTCATAGAGGAAAGGCCAAGTGAAGTTCACCTTTATGTATATCCATCATGCACTAATTTAAAAAAAAAAACATAAATAAATCAAAGAAAGTTCAGTGAAGTAGAGGAGAAGGAACAGGGGGAGGAGGAGGGAAGATGATGGGAAATCCTAGAGACTGAATTGGAGCAAATTATATTCCATATTGCATAATTATGTCAAAATAAACCCTGATATATATAACTAAGACGACCTGATTTAAAAAAAAGTTTTAAACCAAGGTATCACTAAATCTAACTGCATCTAAGATGGCAAAAGATTACTGATTTCATGGACTCAGTATTCAGTTCTCCTGAAGGACAAAGAAAACAAACAAAAAAGGATGATTAATGAAAATATTCCTACAGTTTATTAGATTACAGAGAGTTTCTTTTTCATTTATTTCTATGTTTTGGATAAGAGGAAGTTGGGTGATCTCTTTTCTGATTCTATATCAGCCAGACCTCTAAATTTGATTAAAGGTGATATAAGACTTATGACCTTCACTATTCCATATTCAGAAAGACTTTTCTATCCCCAGAAAACTATGGTTTCTCCACAGGGCGCTTGGATCTTGGAAAAAGATCAAATCATTAAACATTAAAAATCAGTCTCAGAACATATTAGTGATAAAGGAAATAGTCTGGGAATCCAATTTAGATTGTTTATGTTCAATACTGACAAATGTACCTGAAACATGAACTAGAGATAACACCTACGTAAAGAAAGATGCATTGGACAGCTAATTCACAAACAAATATGTTCTTAAAAATTAAGTTTCTTTTTATATTCCTAATCACTAGGACAGAATTGAACAGGATTGGATTGTTCCTATGGATGAATGCAAATTTTCAAGCAGATTGATACTAATCACCAAATAATAGTTCTTTATGCAGATGAAGTTATCTATTGTCCTATGTCTAAAACAATAACAGAAAGCACACTAAGATTTCAAGAAAGCTAGGACATGGAAGAAAAAGGTTGATACAATTGGCATCTTGATTAATGCTACAAATCACAAAATGTTCATCCACCCAGTGGGATACATCCAGAGGAGATGGCTGACCTGGGTACATTAGCAGACAAATAATCTGACCTGTCTTTACAAATGGGAAAGTAATGTCAAGCTTTATCTCAAACTTGTTTGAGAATAATTGATTTGTTTTCTTAAAGACTGCCTCTTCTAGCCCTCCAAGTCAAAGGAGTCTCTCAGGCCTTCAACCTTTTGACTGCAGAAGTCACTTTTTCCCATATATCCTAGGAGGGCACCAATTGCTCATTATGGAACATTGTCAATAAAAGAGTGCTCTGTCCCTACAAGCAGGCATGGAGCTGCTCAACAGCCTCAAGAAGGTGTATGTAAAAACTGGGGAACTGATTTCACTCAGGCAGAAAACCACCATGTTGCTGAAGTCAAGTTCAATACCATCAAGACAAAAACCCAGCACCTTAGAAATTTACTTCTTTGCAACCGCATATGGCTCCTTTCCAATATTTATATAATATTCCCTTTGACACTCTGTGGGCCAGAGAAATACAGATAAGAAAGTACCTTGTTGCAAGTTTGGACTTTTACAACTCCATCTCTTCTCTAGTGTAATATGTTGAGTTACTAAATTAATTCCTTCAAAGGCAGGCAAAATCAACATTTTTATTTCTATTTTGAAGTAATGTACACACTAATAATTCGAAATATTTGTATTTTTCCTGATTTCTTAATTTATAAAGCTTCCCCAATGATGCAATCCCTGAAATCACTGTTTAATGCTAAAAGTATACTCTTCAAAATCTGAGTTGTTCTCAGAAATCTATACTGACATTAACCCTTAATTATTCATTATTAACCCTTTGAAATCATTTTCTAGATTGTAAAGTAGCAAGAAATAAGGGAATTTTCTTCCTTTAAACAAACAAACCAAAAAAGGAGCTACGTGTATGTACTACATCTGTTTGTTTTCTTGTAAAAAAAAACTTCAGTAAAAACACTGTATTTCCAATGGTAGGAGCATAGATCACTGCTTGCAAAATAAGAAAAATACAAACTTCATTGTGTTAATTAATATCATTATTCTGTGTTTGGAGTAAAAGTGAAGATTTTAAAATACATAGGGAGAAAGATAAAGGAAAAACAGAATGTACTAACAGATTTTTTTAGTTATTTATTCTAGTATGATGGAGATATTCTGTGCTTAGATTTTAGTCACCATTATGCAATTCTGTAATCTACTAAAAGTCATTGAATTGTACAATATAAACATATAAATATTATGGCATGTGAGTATCTCAATGAAGATGTCAGATAAGCTTATATTAAGAAATTCTGTTAAAATAGAATTTGCATGCAATGCTATTAAAGGTATACAATTTTAGAAGTCACAACCAATGTTTACACCAACAAAACACAATAGAGAACTTCTTATACCTCCAAGTATTGTCCTGTGCTTCATTCCTATGTTGATCTCTTCTTGACCCTCAGTTTCAGGGAAATATTGATGAAATTTCTGTCAGTCAAAGGTAGATGATTTTCTGGAGTGTCGTATGAAAAGACTACACACAGTGCACAATTCTCTCTGGCTCAACATCACAGTTTTGAGATTCTGATGCATCAGTTGTATGTTTTTCTATATGATGATTGGCATTCCTTTCATCTCTTAATGAAATTCTGAAGAAATTTATAGATTTGCCTATTATGAATAGTTTCTATAAACAGTTATAGAGTTAAAACTATAAAAACAATTATAGTAAAGTAGTTACTGTAGGTGTGGCTATTTATTTTTATTTCTCTTTGGTAATTATTAAAAATAGAAATTGTGGCTCATATTATACTTTCATATAAGTTCTTAGGAGTCTTTCAAGCTATTTTGCAATTCTAAATCTAATCAGCAGTATGTAAGCATTTTTGTTACTTCACATCTTTTCCAACTTCTGAAACTATCAATTTTTTGTATTAGCAATTCAGGTAACTATGTAGTGATATTTCTTTATGGTTGTAATTTATTTTTTTGATGACTAATGACAGATGTAAATTTAAGCTGTTTTATAATTATATACAAAAGTATCAATGGATATTTCCATGTTTTCTTTTTGAAGTATATTTTCACATGCTTTCTTTGGTTGTGTCTTGTTGTTAGGTTAGTAATTGCTGTCCATCTGTGAGATACATGAGCATCACACAGCCTTCACATACCAGCCACTTCAGCCCCTGGCCTCCCTACAAAGACCCACACACCTTAGGTCACACAATTCCTGTGGATGCCCATAGCCAAGAACTAGGTAAGGCAATGATGTAAGGGCCTGACCCTGTCACTCTGATGTGGAATACTTTAATGGCAGTATCAATTTCAGAGCACCTATCCAGGTTAGCTGAAGTTTGGCTATCCCTGAATTTCAATTTGATTTCTCTTTCTTTGGAACTCTTGCTTCCCCCACTTCCTTTCAAAGGAATTCATACCTTATTATCATTTCATGATCCAAACTTCATCTCAGTATCTACTTCTAGGGAAGCTAAACTGCACCACTGTTCAAACATTCTTTCTTTAATTTTTACTGTGTTCCCTTAAAAACTCAAACTTTTCAATTACAGCTGCATATGGAAGAGACCACAGAGCTGAATCAGTTGTGCTTCCTCACAACTGGCTGGGCTGAAATCATTATCCACCCAGTACCTTGGGTAACTGTGATGTACTAGACAAGAACTTAAAATATGTCTCTCACCCATAAATTATAGACTAAAATGTGAACTCAGCTTTAGTAAGAGTTCCCAATTACAAAATGTAAGTGTATACATGCAGCAGTAGGGCCTTGGTAACACATGGGAAATTCTGATTTTTTTTTCTTCTGAGTTCTTCTCAGAGAATTCCATTGCCAGAGTAGATTTCCTCATCTTGGAAATGAGTAAATTAGACTTTATTGTAGGAATAAAGGAAGGAAGGAAAGAAGAAAGGGTTGCTACTTCTTGCTTTATTTCTTGACAAAGCTCAAATATAAGCCCAGTACCTATGTTCAGATTCCATTTCTATTTGTGCATTAAGAACTCAGCTTGGAAATAAAATTTTATTTTATAAACTTGCTTCTCCTGCCTAACCTCCATTCTGACTATTACTTTATTTTTTCCTCCTCTTTTATCTGTAAACTCCCTTCCTGGGCCCAGTTCCTCTTGGGCTCCTACAGCCTACCTTGCCCTATGGCCTGTCATAATTTGGTGGTCATTTCAAACACATGAAATAGTAGTGAGTACCTATACTGCTAAAACTCAAAGGCTCATATTTACAATCACACTGAGGTGCAAAGAGACACTTCTCAAGGAACTCAGAGGATAAAGATTATATACGGTATGTGTAGAAATACTCTATATTAATTAAGCAAATGTTCTTCTACCTGGAGCATTATTTAATCTTACCAAACTCACTTTAATTGGTTCTCTAGTTCCAAGCACATCCTCTGGTTCATAATTAATGTCTGAGCTCTCAGTCCCAGCAAAATCCAGACCATAACACTATGAAGATCAGGGGAAGTAAAGGTCAGAGAAAATTCCAGAGCACAAGAGCCACAAAAAGAATATAAGACAATTAGCAGAACTTCAACCACTGTAAACAGAGAATACAGATTAATCTAACTCCTCAAGCACTCCCAAGCTATCTGATCACAGCTATACACACAAACACACATGCATACATACATATGCATACACACACACATTCTTTGTCATTAAAATCAAGGAAACATATTTTCTAACTTAACTGGAGAGAAACAGGTATTCAGAGCTCTCAAGGAGAATAATCAACAGAAAAAATGTATCTTGCATCTTAAACACACCTCTTGTAACTTCTGAATGGGTATTAAAAAGAGAGAAAGAGAGAGAGAGAAATCTGCTATGTAATGACCTTTTTCAAGGACATAAAGAGTTCTCAGCACCACCATCACTCCTGAAGTGCTGCTCTTTTGCAGTAAATTATCATCTGAAATTCTCCTCCTTTGTCCTCCCTCTGCTGTACCTGGGAGGTGAGTCCAGGTACTGCTGACAGGGCAGGAATAATTCAGTCAGTAAAATGCTTCGAAACAAGCACACTTGCCCATTGACCTTCATCCTCTCCTCTTGATGGGAAGCATCTGGCACTTTGTGTGCCAATATGGGCAAAACTTTGTGCACAGCCCTAGGACTTCTCTCCTTCATGTCAAAACCCCTCTTAGCAAAAATTAATGAAGGAGGAAACGGTGCATGAGGCCTAAGCTCACTCTTTCAGACAGGATTTAAGGCTGAGTCATATTAAACATCCAGTGTCACAAAGAGCCATTTCTTGTGTTTCTTTGAATATGTGGTGTGTGTGTGTGTGTGTGTGTGTGTGTGTGTACGCACTGTGGTTTGAACTCAGGGCCCCATGCATGCTAAGCACATGTTCTACCACTGAGCTACACCCCAGCCCTCCTGTCACCATTGTGATCTTACCATCATTTCAGTAGAACTGATGTCCCCATAGAACACAGCCTGATTAGCTGTTAGAACATGGTTTCTTCTTGTATGCATGATATTGCTATACTTCATTTTCAGAAGAAAAAAAAGTCTTTAAAAATAACCCAAGCATTTCAATTCCTTCACGTTTGAGTTGCTATTATGAGCAACTCAATACACGATAACATACTTCTTACAGGGAAACTTCTGACTCTTGATGTTTTATCTTTAGATAGAGCCCCTCTGTATCAGAACCATTTGGATTCCCAAGTATCAAAATCTGGGTTCCAACATGCCCTTCTACCAGAGCTGAGGTCCCTGAACTGAGGCTGGCGTTTATTTTGCCCAGTTCAGCTGAAGACAAAATGCTTCTGTGAAACACGCGGATTCCAGCGAATGCTGAAGCCTAACATCCAGCAGGAGAAATTGTGAGGTGGGGAAACCAAACACTTTTCTATTTAAGTTTATTTTTTAACAAGAGCTTACAAAAGACTTCACTTGTTCTCCTACCTCTACCAGATCATCATTTACTCTTACCAAACTCACTAGAATTGATTTTTTTAATATATATACCTGGGACTGAACTCAGGAGCACTCGACCACTGAGCCACACCCCCAGCCCTATTTTGTATTTCACTTAGAGCTATCGTCTCACTGAGTTGTTTACAGCCTCACTTTTGCTGAGGCTGGCTTTGAACTTGTGATCCTCCTGCCTCAGCCTCCTGAACCATTAGGATTACAGGCACCTGCCACTGCGCCCAGGTTTGAATTGATTTTTAATTGAAATAGTCATGTTACTTGCAAATTTCTGCAAGTCTTATAAGCAAAGCATTGGCTGTTCTTTGTTCCAGACTATCCTCTCAAGTAACATCCTTGGAACACAGAAATAGGATACTCTCCTGTAGCAAAGGGCAAGGATTCTGACTCTCTAATATAGGAATGTCTTCCTGTAGAGGCGACGGCAATCATGTTTATGCTCTTTGTAGAGATTTGATAAGCTCAACCTCAGAGTCCCTCTCCTGTAAAGTAGTTTTGAACACATTTCCTCAAGTCTTTGTCTTATTAGTCTGTAGGTTCTGAGGCTTAAGGAATTTGCACAGACATGCCAATATTCTCAATAATACCATGGCTGCCAGTAATAACCTTTCTTCTCTGATCTGGGCTGTGCCTTTTACTAGCACCCATGAAACTGGAATATATTTTCTGTGGACTTGAAAGCAAGAAAAAATTGAAATCCTTCAAAGTTCTTGACATGTTTGATGATGATGTTGGGACTGTGACAGAGACATAACTTTCTGAAAAAGAGGGCCTTGTGGAACAATTAATGAGATTTGAATTAAATCTGTGGGAATTAACAGCAAATGTGTGGACAAAGATGTACAGTCTTGAACAAAATACAAAATGGTTCTCCGCTTCATTATCCATTAAAGTAGGTGGAATCGCTGAAGTCCTATGGAGTGAACACAGAGAACATCTCAGACTATGTCCTGTTTATGGCTGACTTTCTTCTGGGTAGAGAACTGCCTTGCCACTCTTCCCTGTCACCTAATAAACCCACACATTTAGGAACCTGTCAGCCGTCTTCGATTTCCTGGACCTTTCTGAATAGATTCAAGTACGTAATTTGTCCACCAGTCAAGTAAAAGCACTCTGTCCTCAGCAGTTGTGACAACTAATCTAAGACGTGCCCTAGTTGGGAAGAATCATCTCCTTTTGTGGTTTGGATCTGCAATGTCCTCCAAAGGTTCATGAGTTAAAGGCTTGGTCCCCAGTGAAGGAGTGCCCAGAGGTGGGGCCCTTGGGAAGGCAATTGGATCATGAGTGCTTGACCTCCTCTCTGGATTAGCCCATTGATGAGTCGATGGCATTATTAAGAAGAAGTGGAAAGGGAAGGATTATTGGGGTGGCCCTGGAAGGGGATGTCTTGCCCCTTGCCCCTGTTATTCCTTTTTTTCCCTTCCTTCTCTCCTTTCCCCATCCCTCCTTTTCCTCTCCTCTCTCTATCCCTCACAGCTACCATGGACTGAAACCTCAGAAGCTGAGAGCCAAAATAAATCTTTCTTCCTCTAAGTTGTTTTTCTCAGGTATTTTGTCCCAGAAACAAAAGCTGACTAAAGCACCTTCCTTTCAGATAACAGTTACAAAAATGTGCTTTTCCGCTGGGCACAATATGGGGGAAATGTGTGACAACTATGGGCAGAATCCAAGGAAGCCATCAGCATTTTGCTGGTGCCCTGGTGAGATTAGGAGGCCAAACACATACACCATGTCAAGGAAGAGTGGTAGCAGCTGGAGTGTCCACAGCCTCTGAATCTATCACTGCGATTTCAGATCCATTAGGAAAGGCCAGCATACTTTCTCAGTGCAGCAAACTCTGCTATAAGGGAACTTGATGCATATCTGTAGAGTCCCCTGAGACTGAAAAACTCCTATGAGAAACCACAGTGAGACACTCAGAGGCTCTTACTGCCCCTGAATGAATTTTTAGTAGTGATACAGGTCATCCACTGAGTCTATATTATTTTCCATTTGAGCCTTTGACAGTGGGAGGCAGTTTCCAGGTAGAGGTCAGCCTGGGATTTGGGCACCATCACCATCTCCATTCATAGTTGCTGGCTTGTCATTGGATTGTTGTTGAAACTCAATGCCTGAATTTTGTGTGGATTAACTTGGTCTTAATTTCTAACAAGGTTAGAAGGACCCAACAAGCTATATTTATCAAATAGAATTTTTTTAATCAATCAGGTGGGTAATCTGCCTTAGCCCCTACATCTCCACCTTACTTGTAAGTGGCAAAAACATTTAATAGAAAGTTTAGCCCTCATCCCATTGCTATTTGGAAAGGTTCTGGGCCCCTGAAGCCCTAAGCTCTGGGCCTGATTCTTTGATGGTCTGACTAAGCTCAAAATTGATGGAACCCATTGGGTTTCTATACCTGTTCAACCTCAACATCAGCTATGAAGAACCTAAAATGACATGGTCACTCTGTCCAGTGGACAGAACACAGGTATGTTCATAGGCCTGGCCAGTGCTTACCTTGATCCAACTTGATACATTTTTACTGAAGCTCCAACTGTTGACAATCGCTTGGTGTTTGGTCTGACACTTGGAAAACTACAGGCTGGCAGACCCTCTAAGAGGCTATGAATTGCAGAAACTAATGGAAGCTACTAATCAAACCATCTGGATATGCTATGCAAATGTCCAAGTTAAATGCCCCTTATCTGGCAAAACCAACTGAAGTCATTCTGCAGTCTAAACCTGCATCACCCAATATACCTTCATTTCTGCCTCTTCTGGCATAGACTTTGTTCTGATTCAGAGATGACCTCTCCAAGCCGTACTTAGGACTTCTGGCTTAGAGGTGACCTGTTAGTCTTTGATATGTGCACAAACGTTCCTCACTGTAGTTTTAATCTGCAGTTCCCTGATGAGTAGCACTGTCAAACATCATTTTCTGTGCTTATTTGCATTTGTATATCTTCTTAAGTAAAATGTCTGGTCATGAGTTTTGCCCATTTTCCAAATGGTGGTTTTTCCCTCTTTTGAGATCTTTATATATCCTACATAAAATACTTTGATATTTGGCTCATAAACATTTTCCCCATTGTTGCCTATATTTTCATTTGTTCACAGGGTTATTTTTTGTTTGTTTAGGAGCAAGATTTTTAATTTTGATGAGGTTTAATTTATCTTGTTTTTTCTCTTTGAGTTCATGCTTTTTGTATTAGATCTAAAATTCTTTGTTTAACTCTAGATCTTGAAGATTTCATATATATATACATATATATGTATATATATATATATTTTTTTTTAACACCGCTTTGGGCCTTAGTGAAAAAATCACTTGGGCATTTCATATGGGTCTCTTTCAGGGTTCTCTATTATTTTCACTTCATGTTTTTTTAGTCTCTGTTCTTGATACACACACAGGATTATTATATATTCCTGATGAATTAGTCACTTTATGATTGCTGTTTCCCTGTTTGTCTCCAGTAATTACTCTAAAGTAGACTTTGGCTATAAGTTAATTATCAACTTAAACCCACCTATGATTGCTACTTCTTGTTCTTATTATTAACATATCTTTACCTAAAATAAATTAGATGCTGGTCAACACTAATTCAAATATGTGAACAAACATTTTATTACAGAATGTATGTCTACTAATTAGTTGGCAAGGCCCTAAAAATTAAGGAGTGTTTGTGTATGTAAATCTGAAATGATTAAAAAAGAATCCATTTTCTCAATAGAATCACTGCATTATTGACATGTAATACCATATGATCTTGTTAATTTGTTATATTCCTACACAAAGACTATCTTATTCTAGGCAACCCCACACTGAGAAAGAGTGGTTATCACATTGGGATAATAGCCATCTTATTGTAATACAGGAAAACACACTGAAAGAACTCTCAGCTTTTAATAATTGAAAATTTGAGATAGAAGCCACAGAGGCAATAGTTGGGAATGTCAAAATTATTAATTTACTTACAAGAGAAATAATAATGGCTGATATGCATATAATAATTTAGAGTTTGAAAATCATTTTCATGAATTGGCTTCTCAAGTTTTCCTTGGTATTAACATGTTGTTGTTAAGGCCATTAACATGTCAGGAAAGTTAATCTTGGATAAATTGAATGATCTGTTTTGTCACATCAGATCATAACCTGAGCCCAAAATTGAATTTCTGATCTGCTGAAGGCTGAACCTAGACTGAGAGGAGAGGGATGAGAGACATTCCAGAGAGAAACCTTGGTCTGTCCAACTTCTGCCTCCTGTGCTGAGTTCCCCGCCTAGTGAAGGTAGCCGAGAGCTGTCACTAGATGGATGAATGTCTTTCTACAATTGAGGTGAGCAAATATATGTTTGCTTGTGATTCCAATTATTACCAAAAATGTGGCCAGCAATGATCAGAATAAAAAGTAATTGAAGAGTATGGGTAAATAACATTAAAATGCTTCAGACTAATCGTACAGGCTCACATTCTTGTGCTTATGCTCTTATCTAGATTGAGGAAGTATAAACTCAAGTATTTGAAAATCATTCTTTTGATGACAAATGTGATGAATTTGTGCTTTCAACGTTATGATCTTACTTATTAAATGATTCTAAAAGGAAAAGAAATTAACACTTCTTTTAGAGAAGAATCATATACAGAATTTAGTTTTTTACAAACATTCAGGGTATTCTTGAACACTTAACTTGTACAAACTAGTGACTTCCATGAAAGCATTGCATTCTGTAAACTTCACATAATAGCCTGAAGAAAGCTTTTACCAACTGAAGAATTTCAGACTATCCTAAAGTCTTATTTATTTGATAAAGACAATTCTCTTTTCCAAAAAAGATTTCAATAGTTTTAACCAAAAGAATTTTTCCCAGTAGTGGTGGTTTAACACAAATTGTATGAAACAGCAAAACATTTAAAAATCAATTGTCATTTCATGTGATATTACCAAACAATGATGCCTTCAATTTTTGGTGCGTTTGCCCTTCAAAGTAGAATGTGAACATTTTCAAAGTTATAACAATTCAAATGTTCGCACCAGGCAGTGCTTTTCCCATCTTAAAGTAATCCTTTAGATGAGGGTGTCTCTCAACTATTAAGGAAACATCTGTTGGAGGCTCAGCAATTAAGACAAATAGTTTCCTCTGTAATTGTTTGTATGTGAAATGAACATTGGGTTATTAAGAGAGGCCCAGGCCATGACAGACACAGGCTGAGGGAGAAGGAAGGAGAAGCCGAGCGTGGGCAAGAATAGCTCCCGCTGTGAACCGCCTTACCTGGCACACTCTCATTGAAACCAAGATAGGTGTCAAGCCAAAACAGATCCAAGCAGCAGCACAGGATTGCTCATTTAAACAATAAACAAAACAATCCTGAGCCCATAGCTCTTTTCTCTGACCCAGGAGATGTGTAGACACAAACAAAACAAAACAAAATCAGTAAACCTTTAGTAACCAAGGATCATGAAGATATTAGTGGTGACATGAACCCATCAGCATTTCACATCCCGTTTGAGATGAGCCTTTCTCAGGACTAATGATCTTCAGGCAATCTACAGTCTGAATCACTATGTGATTAAATTTTATTAATGATGTCATTCAATTATCTCAAATAATGTAACTTTATTTTTCCTAATAATTTAACACACCCTGGTTTTAAAAGATAATAACTATGGAACAGACTCACTTAAATATTTCTCTAAGAACTGCTCTATAAGCACAATGAAAACCAGGATTTTACTCAGCAATCCAGTGAGCTGGACTTTCAGCATAGCCAAACCAATTGTTGAAACTGTTTGGAAGTTGTAATGCAGATCTAAGTTGGCTGTTTAAAATCTTCTGACCTCTTTGTGACTTTCCTGAAGTGAGCTCCTTCAATGAGACCAATGACAAGAGAAATGGCCCATGCTGGATTGATATTAAGGCTCACCTCTTTTCAATTCTTTTTTCAGTAGTCTCAGAGGAGGAAAAGGATCAGACATGCTCCCTTAATTTTGTTTCCTGGCAATTAACTCCCAGAATAACACCAAATAATTACAACCATAACATTGCAGAGAAAGTTAGAGTAGCAGTAAATGTTGCTAAGCTGTGAACTTTGACAAACAAGCCCCTATAAATGGTGCAAGGCCAACTTTTATGCACCTGGTAACATGCCCTGCATTGATGCACAGAAAATGTGGGGAAGGAGATAGTTCATTTTGCGGAAGGAAACATCCAAATGCTTGAAGTCTGACATTGTGTCTCGGGAGTAGAGGACAGGAGAAATAGCACACAGAAAGGATTCACTACAAGGGGAATCAACAGAGACTCAAGATAAATTCAATGCATTTACCTGTGTATCTATTTCTCTATTCATTTTGTTGTCTTTCTGGGAGAAAGAAAAAATAATAATCTTCTTGTGTTGTTCCCACTAAAGGTGCACAACACAATGGCAATGAGTTATGGTGTGCGAGTGGGTATAATGTGAAATGCCTGTCTTGCCAAACTGGGGTCCAGCATCTCTGGGTGCTCAGTGCCCCTTACCTGACCTCTAACACTGTCAGGGCAGCCAACCCCGCCACACCTGTGCAGTTAGTCTGTCTTCCCTCTTGGTGAGCATCTGAACTTATTAAGCCCTTTAGTCTTTTCCATTCCCTTTCAATTATTAAAGACATATTCTTTCTATCACCCAAATTTCTGCACCCCAGTAAAACTGACCTCACTCCAAATAATTCTGAGTACGAACCCCAAAGGCTGCCAGGACTCAGTTGTCAATGGCTCTCTTAGTTTTGCTCATTCTCACATCACATTCCCTTTTGGGTGGTCATGGATAAAGCAATTAATTGACTAAACTCCAGTTAAGCTTTTAAAGAATTCATGGCTTACTTCCTCCAGGAATTTTAATTTAATTATCTCCTCTGTTTTCATGGCTGATCTACCTTAACCCAAAGCAGTGAATAATATAGGACTCTCAGGGTGACAACAGAGGAACTCTGGGAAAGGATTGTGTTTCTTAGGGATCTCTGGGTCTTTGAAGAAATAGTGAAACTATTCTCCTTAAAAGCTTTTCAATCAAAAATATTATTGTGCTTAAGTTATCTCTAAAGGTGGGGTCTTTCTAAATTTTGAAGATTTAAAAGCTCAGGTTTTAACAGTTTCATGAAAGTTTGGGGACAAATATTTAGCAAAATATTTCCAAGAACTCCAGGTTTCTCACAATTGGGCAAAGAAGAAGAAGATGTGTGTGTGTGCATGTGTGCGTGTGTGTGTACACATGTGTGTATACATATATACTTGTGTATATACATGTGTATATATATATATATGTATATATATATATATATTGCAAAATAAAATTAAAAATAAAAACCCTTTCCTGATAGGGAGGCAATAGGTCTGAATTTTATTTGGGAAATCTAATAACATGTACATAGATGTGTTCTCTTCATTGATTTCTGGTTTTGAATAAAAAAAGGATGATATATACCTCATTATTCAATTCTCTGTCCTGTCTTTCAGAAAATGTACATTAAAAATATCAAAAGCAGCAGTTCAGTAACTCATCATAAATTAAAATCAATTGAATAATTCAATATTCAGGTAAGTAGAGAGAGAAAATATGAAATTGGAATTTTTCCTACCATAAGCAAAAAGAAATCCTTGGTAATATCACTTTCCTATAAATAAGGTTTCAAGGGAAATTTATCTACAAGCAGAAATAGGTGATGTAGAGTTCCTGAAACTATTCAATAACAAAAAATATATTGGACAGAAAAATTAACTCTTGTGGAGAGGTGAGGTAGAATAATTACCCAAATGTGGGCATCTCTACTCTTTAGAATGCAGCCTAATTTGAAATTTGATCGTATGTGCAAGTTTATCATTTTTTTCTTCTTGCTTTCTTTCTCCCCCTCTATCTCTCTTCCTTTCTTTCTTTCTTTCTTCCCTTGACAACTTTCAGTTATTGATGGTAAACATGTTACATTCACGTGCAATAAATATTCTGACTTTTGACTAGACCTTCTGCCCATGAGATTTCCATCTTCAGAACCTGAAGCCGAGATCCAGAAAACTAGTATCCATTGTCATACCCTCAGCAAATGTGCAGGTTTAAGAGTAACATCCTGAAAATCCTAATTTAGGTTGTGGTGCCAAGTGTCACAGTGCCACTTTAAGCATGATGGAGCCTAAGTCTGTGTTTAGCTACATCTCACAACATGCTTCTTCAAATGCTCACAATGCAGTATTTATCTTAAAAGAATCAACTGATAATAAAGGCATTGATTATGAAAAAAGTACCAGACGTACCAATTGTATTGGATTTTAAATGGATTAGCTTGGGAATGACTCCTTAGATGCATTGCTGAATTCATGTAACAAAAAAGTTTGGGATTAAGAAAACAAACAGACCATTGAAGTCCTTACATCAGAACAGTAACTTTCCCTGCCATTCTAATACCATAATTTGATTAAGTTCTGATCTATCTCTACGTGTGTAAGCGATTGCAACTTCATGGTATGGGCACAGCATGGAGTCACAAATACTAGAAATGCAACACAATCCTGAGAATAGTTTAATAGGAATTAAATAATTCAGTCTTTAGTAACATTTGCACAAAGAATTTCTGAAGGTCTACCATTCATAAGCACCTCAATATTTCTTTGAAATTTGCCTGCCCCATTCTGTGTGTAATATTGTCTACTCTCTCAACACATATCTAGTCTGTGATCTATTTATCTAATTATTTATATAAATGATTCTATATTTGTGCCAATGCATTTCTACATACACACATATGCTTATAAATTACATGCATGTGTGCACACGCAGGCACACATGGCTCAAGCATTCAGCAGCTATTTAAGCCAAAAATACTCATCTAGCCTGGCCTGTACACTTTCACTCTTCTCCTTAATCCCTAAACTGTCTCTTTGTTAGGTAGGTTCATTTAAATGATCAGGCTGCTTTAGTTGTTTTCCTATTCACTCACTAATAGCAATGCTTTCTTATTTGCACAGTGAGAGTTAGAAACATGAAGAATAAATTTATTTTCTATTATTGTACTCATTAGATACTGTCCTTTAAATAAGTATTTGTTCCTCTCTCCAACATACATATTGATTCCACTCCTTTATTTCTCACAGTCCAAACAAATCCCACCTAATTATTTTCTACCACATTAAGCAGGTGACCTCTTGATTCCAGCATTTATAGGGGCTAACAAGTCCACTCCTTCAAAGAGTGGGAATCTAGGGAGAGATCCAGTCTCCTAGACCCTTTTGCCTCTGTTATAGGAATCCAGATAGCATCTGTAGGAAGATCTAACCTCCCTCTGTTTTTCTACTGTTCACAGAGAGGGTTCAAAACAATTCTCTTGCTAGAATCAGGAGTGACCTTGTTAATTTCACGTTATATCATGCTTGTGTAGGCCCTCACTCTTTGCAGAGATGCATCAAGGATCTCAAGTGCTGCAAATAAGAACGGCCCCCATCCTTCATCCTTGATGAGCCTGTTTTAATGTTGCACAGCAAATTCTGCACCCTCCCTATGGGACCCAAGCTTTAAACATACATCTTTCGTGGCCTTGCAACCACTGGCTGCCTGGAGTTCACCAGGGATCCTTACTCTTCCCTACTCCTGGTTTAGATGGTTCACCACAAGGAGGCTTAGACTCTCCACCTCCTCCTTTGTAACCCCTGACCCCACACTCCACCTTCTTATAACATCCTCATGGACCACAGCTGTCCAATTGTCCACATCCCAGCCTCATCCCTGAGCATTTGCATCACTTTATTGTTCTAACCCCAAATGTGATCTCTCCTGAGCACTCAGCTTCCCTTGAAGCTTCTGGTTTTTACCACTGGTAAGGTCTTTGTATAGCTATCCCATTCAAGCCTCACTGCTACTCCCTCACCCTTTTGTTTTATTTTGATCTTCTCCCAAACTCCAATTTGAAAATTCTCATATCATCACACAATTCACACATTTTTTCCTATTATTCATTTGAATGCCATATCTATCACAATCCAAATTACTCCCTTGTAATTAGCATATGATGATAGCTGCTTTTTATTGTAACTTTCTCCCACACCATTACTATCTAAATTATTGATGACTACGTACACATGAAATCGGTTGTTCCAAATCTCTTATTCCAGATTCTGGGAGATCATGACCCTTATTTTTTCTCTGCACTCACTCCCATGATCACATCAAAACCAGTGGTTGTTGGTCTGTAGAAACTTTGCCCATCCAGGAAATATTAAGCCAAGTCTGGAGACCTGTTTGTCTTTACCTCTGACTCGGGGAGGGAGAGCTGCCATTGGCTTCTATTAACAAAAGTTAGGAGGCTGTTGAAGAGGGTACACATTGTGTAGGGTACACACCTGTCCAACCAAGAGTTTTCCAACCAAAACATCAGTAGTGCTGAGGCTGAGAAACCCTGCGCTAGAACTCATCATGACCAGTGAGAACAAACTCTCTTTAATATCAGCTTTAAGCACCCTAAACTCTGATCATCTCCATTTACTTTCCAGCTCATCTCTTAAAGTTCTCCAAATCTAATTTATCACCTTCACCTGGACACAAATTGATAGAGCCAATTTGCCTTGCCTCCAAATCTCACACAACTTATGTCTGTTTTCCCACATCATGTAGAATAAATTCCATAAGCAAATTTTAAATTTAGTCTGCACATGCATCTTTATCTTCCTTACTGTCTTCTCCTTGACTTCATTGAACTGAACTAAAAGATTGACAATTCCAGAACTCCAGTATTTTTAACCTTTCCTGCTATTACACACAAGCACCTGTGTAACTATACGTGGCTAGAGAAAACACAGATCTACAGTGAATGGCTTCATTTAAATTCATGAACTTGAATGTTAATGATGACCAAGACTTGTATCGTATGTCCTATTCCATTTATTCCATCACTCTCCTAGATAAATTTTTCATACTGTCTTTCACCCCTCTTCACCCTCTTAGTCTTTTATTCATACGATCAAGTATTTGCTACGTTTCTTAAAAATGCCTTAGTCAGTCTTACACAGAACTGGGAAAAATTGCCTTAAAATTCATTTGGAAGAATAAAAGACCCAGAATATTCAAAGCAATTCTAAGTCAAGAAAGCAATTCTGGAGGCATCACAATAACTGAATTCAAATTATTCCACAAAACTATAGTAACAAAAACTACCATAACAACAGACACATAGACCAATAACACAGAATAGAAGACACAGAAACAAACCCACACAGAAACAGTCATCTGCTCCTTGACAAAGGTGCCAAAAACACACATTGCAGAAAAGACCGCCTTTTCAACAAATGAGGCTGAAAAAACTGGTTATCCATATGGAGAAAAATGAAACTAGCCCCTTATCTCTTCCATGGCACAAAAATCAACTCAAAGTGGATCAAAAACCTAGGAATTAGATCAGAAACTATGCAGTTCCTAGGAGAAAATGCAGGGTCAAAGCTCGTGCATGTAGACACAGGCAAGGACTTTCTCAACAGGAACCATAAAATTCAGGAGACAATGCCAAGAGTTAATAAATGGAATGGAATCAATTAAAAAGCTTCTGCACACTAAAGGAAACAATTAGGAATGTCCAGAGAGAACCTAAAAAATGGGATAAGATGATTGCTAGCTACTGTTCTGAGAAAGGATTAATACCAAGAATATATAAAGAACTCAAGAAACTTTACACCAGAAAATCAAATAACCCAGTTAATAAATGGGTAAATGAATGAAACAGACACATCTCAAAGGAAAAAATACAGATGGCCAACAAATATATAAAAAGTGTTCAGCAGAATTAGCAATTAGGGAAATGCAAATCAAAACTACACTGGGATTTCATCTCACACTTGACAAAATGGCAGTCTTCAAGAATAGAAATAATAATGCTGGAGAAGATGTGGAAAGAAAAGAAAACACTTTTACATCATTGGTGGGATTGTAAATTAGTAGAACCCCTATGGCAATCAGTATAGAATTTCCTCAAAAGACTAGGCATGGAATGACCGTATGACTCAGCTATACCACTGCTCAGTATTTATCCTACAGAACTGAAGTCATTTTACTACAGTGATTCACACACATCCATGTTTATAGCAGCACAATTCACAATAATCAAACTATGGAACTAGCCTAAATGTCCATCAATTGATAAAAGAAAATGTGGTAAATACATGCAATGTAGTTTAATTCGGCAGTGAAGAAAAATGAAATTATGTCATTTGCAGGAAAATGAATGGAACTAGAGACCATCATGTTAAGTGAAATAAGTCAAACTCAGAAGGTTAAAAGTCATATATCTTCTCTCATGTGTGGAAGTTAGAGAGGAAAAGGAAAAGAAAGGTGGGAGTGAGTGGGGTTCTCCTGAAAACCAAAGGAAGATCAGCAGAGGAAAGGGATCTGGGGGTAGAAAATGGGGAGGTAGGAGGAAGTGCTGGCGAGGGATATTGGTCAAATTATATTGTTATGCTATGTGCATGTACAAATATGTAACTGCAAATCCCATCAATATGTACAGTTTCAATGCACCAATTCAAAAATGTGGAAAAAACACTTAAAAATGCCAACTACATATTTCCCTATTGCTAACTCAGCAATCAATCGGTAATTCACTACACTCTGATACTCAAATCTTTTTACTTTTATTGAATTTTTTGTGGTTTAATTTGGTCTATTGAGTTATACATGACAGTAGAATGCACTTTGATGCATTGTACACAAATGGAGCACAACTTCTCCTTCCTCTAGCTGAATATGGTGCAGAGTCACACTGGTAGTGTAATCATGCATTTATACAGGGTAATTTTATCCATCTGATTCCGCCATCCTTCCATCCCCACGCCCCTTCCCCTCCTCACACCCCTTCCCCTCCTCTCACTCCCCCCTGCACAAACCAAAATCCCTTCATTCTCCCTCCCTAATTATGGATCAGCATCCACTTATCAGGGAAACATTTGGCCTTTGTTTTTTTTGGTTTGGCTTATTTCGTTTAGCATGATATTCTCCAGTTCCATCCATTTACCTGCAAATGCCATAATTTCTTTCTTCTCAAATCTTTATGTTCTCTATTGTGCCATCCTCATATGCATGTATAAAATTTATCATCTCTCCAATAATAATCTAGTCTCAACTTTCTTTTCATTTCTGGCCATTCTATTTTTCTATACCACTTTTTAGCAGTACTCTCTTAAATAATGACCCCATTCACCTGGTCCAGAGCTTCTTATCATATTCTTTCACTTTTTGCTGTTATAATAGTTTTTCCTTTACTATTCCCTTAATATCACCACTCACAAGTCATCACTAAGCATATATGGAGTGATAAAATGACAACCTCTCAGATCTTTTTTCAGCAACCTGTGACCAATTGCTCATCCCCACCTCTGAGAACATTGCCTTTGTTTGGCTTCAGGACACCACACCCTGCTTTCTTCCTCTTCACTGGTCAGCTATCTGCCACAGTTTTTTAGGTCCCCCATTGCCATGTAAACCATTATTGCAGCCCAACTTAGACAATGGTTTTCCTCTTCTCAATTAATAGTCATTTTTTCTTGATGGCCTCCATGATCCTTCCTCGGCTACCTCTCCAGAATGGTTTCCAGGCTACTCTGCTCTTCGTGGGCACATCTCCTTTTTAGATAGGCTGGGACTGCATGACTATATAGGTCAAAGGATATAAGAAAAAAAAGATTTAAAATATTTCCAGGTGCATTCTTTAAAAATATCCTACAAGATTCCACAGTCTGTTTCTTTCCCCTATGGGATGCTAAAGACCACATGTTCTAAGGTGGTATGGTTTCAGGATAGAGATGGGCAGTTTTGGAGATGAGCTTGTGGACTATGATCCAAACAACATGTAAATCTATTATATTAAGCCTCTGACAAAGCTTCCAAAGCTTTCTTTTTTGGGTTAAGCTCTAAACAGTAATTCCAGAGTACGTTTGATTGCAAGTATTCAAAACATCAATTAAGTTCCTAGGGAATATGGCATCTGTCAATGAAGCATGAAAATGTCTTTAAACTAGTTTAAATGTTTATTTTCTCTGTCTATGCAAAAAAGGTTAAAAAACATTGAAAATATATAATTTTGAGATTCAGGCAAAAATAATTTTTAATTACGAAAATTTATTAAAAGTTGTAATTTCTTGTGTTTCTTAAATAACCTCCACTTTCATAAACCCATATAGAAAATATTTTAATAACTTGTATTTTCAGGCCAAAATACGTGAAAACCTTAAAAAATAAAGTTTTATTTTCTATTTTCCTTTATTTTTTGCTACATTAATTTAAAAACACTCACATTTCATATTTGAACCACTTTAACTTCTTGGTACTAGAGCTTGAAGCTGAGTGACCATGGTAATAATATTCTCTTGATTCAGGATTTTTCTGCTGTATTCAATTCTCAGTGAACATAGACATTTAACTATTGATCCAAATGTGAAGGTGAAAGCCCACAAAATAAATGTCAACTGAGAAGCTGGGCATATTGACAGTACAGAATTATAATATAAGAATCATTAGCCTAACAAATCAGGTAATTAAAATAGATATTTAATTTTTTCCTGAGATTTTTAAAAGAATGACAGTGTGATGTGGAATTCCAAGGTAACTTGATGAGAGGATTTTCCTCCCCCACTGTTTTCTTGATCTTTTCCTTTCTTTCTCCACCCCTTCTCTGTGCAATTGGGTGTGTATTCCAATATTCCCCCAAATTTTTCCAAAATCTTCCTTTTATTTTCTTAAAAATTCACCCAGAAAGATGGTCTTCCCTCCCATTGCCTCTCCTGTGTTAATACATTTCTCTGTTTAACGAGTTAGGGAACTTAGTTGTCTTCAGCATTTTCCTTATTTTCTTATCATCAGGATTTGGGATTAAAATGGAGAATTCAAGATGGATCCAGTACATTATACATATTTCCTTAGAAGGCTGATAGAAATAGGAAATTTTAAAAAAATATATTAAAATAAGGAGATTGGAAAAATTTTAATTGAAAACAGTTAAATATGTTTCTTTAGACTGTTGTAAAATGTAGTTCAAAGCAAAATAGTCACGGGACATTGCCATTGGCCTAATTAATCATCATGATTTATAGCATTCTTCCTCATTTTAGTGATCAGTCAGCATTGCATATGTTTAATAAAATTTTGCTTTGAAATTTTCTTTTTATCATGGTAAAATAAGTATATAGTTTAAAATGTCTAATAATCTTCAGCCTGAAAGTAAGCCTTGCTCTCCTTCCATGCTTCATTACCAATGCTTTGAATTGATTTTAATTTTTAACCTCTCTGATAGTTGCCATTATAATAGGATTGTTAGTGCACTGTATGAATTAAGAGCCTGTTTATTGGATCTCTACTATAAAAGAAGAGGGAGGATTCAACCACTTACACACTTGCCTCATGCATGCGTAAACATAGGCACATACACCTGCACACCTGGGTCCATGGGCATAAAGTATTCTTCCAGTTCTCTATAAAGGCTATTGAAAGTTTTCTTAAGAAATATACAATATTTATATTATTTTTACTGCTTAAATATTATTTAAATTTGAGGCACATGGTTATTTGGGTTATCCTTTTTATACCTTTTTCTTCTATTTGAAATTAACAGTTGACTCTTCCTTTGCTCAGACTTCTATGTACTTACCATTAACTGGTTCCTAATGAAATCATAAATAGTCAGCAGAAACACTTCATCTCTATCAATTCTGTCTAATCTCAGTGACATTCTCTGCTGACTCCACTGTCCTCTGGCTCCAACCTGTGCCCTGGTCTGTCAGGCAAGCAGCACTGGTGTCCTCCTGGAATCCCTTCATCATCCCAAGTGACATCTATCCTTGAAGCATTAGACTTCTCCATTTCTTGTTTATTTTCCCACTTGCTCCATGCCATTTATTTCTTAATTTCTCACTTGTTTTGATGCATCACTTCCTCATTATCATCCTCAGAAAGGACCTAAAATGATTAATTTTGTGGATGACATGCAATTAAAAATGCCTTTCATTTATACACATATTTGACTAGAGAGTTTTAGGATGGAAATCATGCTATTGAGAAGAAAGTTGATGTTTTGGTTTATTATAAAATTTGGTTCTCCCATATTGAAACCTGCAAACACCTTTTCTTTTCTCTTCGTAAAATTACCAAGGTTTATCCATAATATGATATATATCTTAGTCCATGTGCACAAAGTGTTTATTCTGCTTTTGTGCTCTCAATTAAATCCCGGTGTTTTACAAGTGATGACTATTTTTATATACAACCATTTTCACAATAGTTTCCTCTCCTTAACTAACACCTTCTATGTGGGAGCAATAGCTATTTTTGTCCATTGAACAACTCCAGTCCTTAGAAGAATTCTTAATCAAAATCAGGTGTAAGAATCCTGAAAATGTCTCCATTTCCTTGACAATTAAGCTTGAATAGAAAACAGTTCCAGTTCTAAAATACAAGTGAAGTCCCTACACTGCAAGTAAATTAACACTGTAGGAGGTGATTGTGAGAGATTAAAACAGCAGAAAACAAGCAGTGTAGGACACATTTTACCAAATAATTCTGTTGAACTAAAATAATTTTAGAAGGCATTTAAAAAGGCTAAAGCAGATAAATGGAGGCAAAACCTGAGCTGGTCTCATGTTCATAGCTGTTCATCATGTGAATATGATATATCCTGTTGAATAGCCTCCTGATCAAAAGACTGAATAACCATGGTTTTCTTCTCTCTTTTTCAAAACAATCATATTGGGGAATAATTTGCATGTCACTAAGTTTACTCATTTTATGTGGGAGGTCTGATGAGTTTTAGTAACATACAGTCATGTACCCATCTCCAGAGTCAACTTTTAGATGACACCCATCATCTTAAATCATCATTCTGTTCCTCCCCGAGTCAGTCCCTGCCTCCATTTAGAATGAGCATTGTTGATATTTGTCTTGTAACTAAAATAAACATCCAGTGGAAGCTGTTTGGGAACTGAATGTCTCTGTCCCCTCAAAATTTGTGTAGAAGCCTAATTTTCAGTGAGAGGATGTTCAGAGGTGTGGCCTTTGGAGGCAATTAATTAGGTAGATATGGTTGTGAGAGTGGTGCCCTATAATGATACTAGTGTTCTTATAAGAAGGGCAAGACAAACCACAGTGCTCTGTTTCTCTCTCTCTCTCTCTCTCTCTCTCTCTCTCTCTCTCACACACACACACACACACACACACACACACACACATACACACACACACACACCCCTTAGTGACAACACAAGTACTAGAGTACTTGCTGTTTGCAAGCTTGAAAAAGAACCCTTGCAGAAACTGAATCTTCTGGTACTTTGGTCCTAGACATCCTAGCTTCAGACTGAAAAATAAATGTGTTGTTTGAGCCACCCAGTCAATGGTATTTTGTTATTGTAGCCAAAATCAACTGAGAGCAAAACTGTTGAAATCATCCTGCTCCCACAGCTGTGGACTATTGATATCTCAAGTCAGATGTGAATGAACTGGGATGAAGCTTTGGCTTAGTCTCTGCCACAGACATTAGCGCAGGTCTCTTTCCACACCATTGCCGCTTTGCAACCTGCAGGGGAGGCCCAGGCAGTCATTACACTCACTGAGGAAACCCCCAACCAAAATTACCATCACCCAACTTTCCAGTTGTTTCTGTAGCCACTTCTCCTAGGGCACAAAATGGCCAGTAATGAACATGGATTTGGAAGGACACTGGTGTCTGCAACTTTACTATTTCATTTCAAATACTAAAAAATTAAGTTTATCAGAATTTCCAGGTCAAATCTTCTGTTTGTTTTGACCTTCAAGTACTACATATGTGTAGTTTATAACAGCTCTTCTCTCAAAGAGTCTACTGTACCTGCATGGAAATATTTAGTCCTGCATTTCTGTATTTCCAACTACAGATATTCTGTTGGTCTTATTTGAAGAGAATCATTTTCCTCTCAGTTTATCAAATTTGACAATCAATCATCACAAAATTTTAAGCTTTATGTATTATGATAAATTCTGATCTATTAAAGAAAAACAAAACCATGAAGTGATTTATTGAAAATATTTCCTTACACTATTCAACCTTTCTCCAGTTTTAAGTCATTTTGTATTCTATTTAATCTTCTAGATATTAAATGATACTGTGATATCTGAAGTGTCAGTATACTGATATCTTAAAGAATCAGCAAAGATGATAAAGCTAGAATGTCTTTATATTTCCACCCAATTTTAAAATGGAAAAGGAACAATATTTATAGAAATTCTAAAATGTGCATATGATTGTTTTTCACCACAATTCTTAATATACCCTGTGTGTAAAAGAGTCGTAATAACCTTAAGAATGCAGTGTTCTGCCTAAAGATTAAATATCAAGCCTGGCAAAGTAATACTTCCCTGTAATCCCAGCAGCTCAGGAGGCTGAAAAAGGAGGATGGAAAGTTCAAGGCCAGACTCAGCAACATAGTAATACTCTAGGCAACTCAGTGAGACCCTGTCTCAAAATAAGAAAAAATAACAAAAAGGGCAGGGAATGTAAAAAGAACAAATAACAAAAAGGGCTAGTAGAGAATCCAGGGGTTCTTTTCCCAGTACCCCCTCCAAAAAAATTAAACTTCAAGATTATTATTTTGATAAAACCATACTTTTTCAAGGTTCTCAAAACTTGAATTTTCTTCCTTTAATCATTTCTTCATATTTTTTCCATTTGCAAGGTAGAAAACAGACTCAGGAAGTTTGAAATTAAATCATGCTTATGGTCTTTGTTTTGAAACATAGTTATAATGCTTTTCTGTGTCTCTGTCTCTAATACCACCCCTGCAGGAACACTTGCATCCAAAGTGCTTTGCCATCAGTCTGTCTGTCATGTTTATCATAGAATTAAGAATATCTCTTGCAGATTATAGAGCTTTTTAAAAAGAAAAATTGGGAAAATAATTCCCTCATATTTGAGAAGGGTCATCTAGCAAAAGTTTGAAAATTCGTGAGTTAGAAAATTGAGTTAGAATTTTAGTTACACAATAAAGGAGATTGTCTGTCACTGATGTCTTTGTGATTATAGTTTCCCATAAATACTTTATTCTAAAAAAAAGGAATTTTATTTTGTTACACAAAGAAATGTTTTATGTATGCCAACTTACTTACTTGTATCCAAGTATCTGATCTCATCCTAAATATTTAATATTTAAGAAAATATACAATTATAACTATAATGTCAGATATGAACAATTTGAAATGATTGAATATTTGTGTCCCCTATAAATTCATACTCTGAAATTTTTCACACACACACACACACACACACACACGCACGCACACACTCTCTCTCTCCTAATGTAAAAGTCTTTGGCAGTGGGGTTATGGGAGGCTATTTGGCCATGAGTGCAGAACCCTCATTAATAGGATCATTAGGAGAGAAGCCCTGAGAGCTCTCTGGTCTTTCTACCCGGCAAGGACACTTCTAGATGGTGCTGTGAACCACAGACCTCACCAGGCACCACAGCTTCCAGTGCCTCTCACACTATAGAACTGTGAAGAACAAATTTCTGTTGTTTATAAGCCACCTCATTAAAGGCACTTTTGTTATAACAAAAGGCAGGGCAACCTGAATGTTGAAATGACACCTATATTATTTAATAAAAGGTGGTTTTGTTAAAAGTCATTCTAACTGGAGTAAGATGAAATCTTAGAGTAGTTTTGATTTGCATTTCTCTAATTACTAGAGATGTTGAACACTTTTTCATATATTTATTGATCGCCTGTTCATCCTCTTCTGTAAAGTGTCTGTCCAGATCCTTGGCCCATTTGCAGATAAATGGATGGAATTGGAGATTATCATGCTAAGTGAAATAAGCCAATCCCAAAAAAACAAAGGCTGAATGTTTTCCCTTATAAGCGTATGATGATATAGAATCTGGTTGTGGGGAGGGTGAGAGAGGAATGGAGGATCATTAGATTATGTAGAGGGAAATGAGAGGGGAAGGAGATGGGGGTATGAAAAATGTTGGAATGAGGTTGACATCGTTCCCCGATGTACATGTGTGATTAACAAGAATGATATGGATGTACATCATGCACAACCATAGAAATGAAAATTTGTACCCCATATGTGTACAATGAATCAAAATGAAGTCTGTAATATTAAAAAACTAAAAAATAAAAGGTGGATATTGAAATGCTGCTCACTCTTACAATTGTGTGAAAGAGCAAAGTTTATATAGATGCAGTAAAATCCTGTGATAACAGGAATGATAATGAATGCAATGAATTCAGATTAAAGTAATTGACAATTGACTCCCAAATCCTGAGGACCGCAGGCAGACTGGCTGTGCAGCCATGCCTGAATCGTTTAATTAAGCTCACAATACTGCTATCTTGCATCTTAAGCAAGACAATTGTTTTAAACACTAATTATGAGTAGTGTATTATGATGTTTTACATATAAATATGCATATTATGTTATATTTATATTGGTGAGTGTGTGCGCATGCACACATACTTTCTTTGATATTTTCATTGTACATAAATGCTTTTATAAATCATTTATTTTCTGAAATCTTTCTCAGACATTTAAAATGAGCAGCAATTAAGAAGACAACCAGTTAATGAACATTCTGGGCAGCAGGTAAACAGTTCACGTTATATGAAAAGGTTGTTCAACTCCAGTGATTTTTCCCATACCTCTATTTCCCCCAGTTTTATGCACTTCGGTTGCTTCACTTTCAGTGTATCAAGTAGAGTGCATCTTCTGCAATTTCTTTCCCTAATGTTATCTTATTCCCTTTGATCCAACAACACACAAGTATGCTTGGAAAGACCTGGAATTTACCTCCTGAAAGGTCAACATGCTGTACAAGAAGAATATAATATGGTTGTTTTTACTCCCACTTTAATGTTTTAGTTAGTTAGTTAGTTAATTGATGTGCATTTTATTCATTTATTTATATGTGGCACTAAGACTCGAACCCAGTGCCTCACACACGTGAGACAAGTGCTCTACCACTGAGCCACAACCCCAGCCCTGCACTTTAATCTTAATGCCAGTTTTAGTCATTGAATTTGCTGAGGTTTGATATTCATACATATAAAAATCCAGGAATAAATCTGCCCTCAGTCACTGGGTGATTGTAAACAAAAGCAAGAGTGACCATGCTTACTTACTGTGGGGCACGACTGATCCCACTATGACAAGAGCTTTCATTTGAGCTATTAATTTTTTCTATTAAAACAACCATCCAGGAAAATAAAGCATGGGCTAGAGATAAGGCCCACTGATAAGTGGTAATCTTGTAAGTGAACGTGCTGCAGTGAATCTGCCTCATGGATCCTGGTTCCTCATGGCCAGTGTCCTGCAGGGCCACACTTACTGAGTCCAGAAGGAAATACTAATTGAATATGTTCTATTCGGAGTTATAGTTTATTGCAATAAAAAGCATTTCTATTAAACAAATTCGTTCCTGTTTGAGTGTTAATTAGGGAATTTTGCCAGTTTAACTTCACCGTTGGATTGGTCAATATGAATTTTGCTGCTAGAGTAGCGGGCATAGAATTCCAACCTTGGCAGAAAGACAAGGCCCTTACGGAGGCTGCTGTGCAGGCAGGAGCACCTGCAGCTGGGCGAAGTCTCCATCACACAGGAGCACACCTTGCTCTTATCTCTGGCAGCTGGTTCTTCCTCCTGTGCTCACAGTGCTGTGTGCAGATGGCAGATGGATTCCCCCAGAGCTCTGAGGCCACCATTTTGACAGTGTGTTTTAAAACCTCCGAAGCAGCATCCCAGTCATGCTGGGAGATCTGGGTGGCCTCTTCACATTATCTGTTAATGAATAAACCAATGATTGCTTTAGAAAATACTCTGGATATAAACTTGTAAAAATTTCAAATGGCTTGTTTAATAAGAACTCTCATTACAAAATGTATAGGTTTTTTTTTCAGGAAATCATAAACTTGTTTACAGCAAAAACTGTCATTCCTTCAGTTTTGGAGCATCTCTGTCAGAAAATATCTCTAACTGTAACATCCAGAATATGATTAAAGTTATACTTTATTTTTGAGAGAAAGTCTGGCCCATGTAAGTTCTGCTAGTCATGAAAAACAGCTTAGTAGTAAGTAGTATCTGGGTAATTCTCAAATCTTTGTGGGTCATTTCAAAGGCCAAAACCAAAATGGAAAAATGACAGCAGAACATTCTAGAATATAGGCACATAGTGGGTTGACATGAAACAAAATCTGATATCCAGGAAAGCATCTGTCAGTTCACGTTGAGAAGATGTGTATAAGAAAAAAGTAAATCATGTCTGGTTAGGAGCTATTTACAGTCATGTCTCTTTTAGAAATAAAGTTTTTTTCTACCAAATTCTTGAGAACCAATTTGCTGGAGCTCATCTGCAATGAGCTCTAACTCTATGCAAATGTCTGAGTCTCTCTGCATGCTGTGGCTTTCCTCCTCATTTGTTCATGGAGCTAAATAAGTGGTTGTGCACTACTTGGGTGACAAGTTAATCAAGCTTCATGACACATGGCAATTCCATGTTGATATGGATGCTACAAGAACTGGCATGGGGGCAGATGGCGACCCTAATGTTCAAGGGAAGATTCTTGACATGACTCCCCAAGTAAAGCTAGGGAACTAACAGCAGAGGATAAGAAAAATGAGGAGAATATTCTCAAAGCTCAGATTCTTAGAGTTGGTAAAGAGTAAAACTTTAACCTTCAGGGGTCTAATACCAAATATAAAATTTCAGAAAGTCTATGCAAGTAGTGGTAATTTCCTGTGTGTTTAGTAAGCAAGAACATATTCCTGAGGAAGTTTAACATTTGGAAAATAGTCACAAGTGTGAGGCAATCTAATGACGTATCCCTCGCATATCAAAGATACATGAGTTTTAATCATAATGAGTCTATTACACACTTAACACTCTAATTTATTTTTTTAGATTTTCTTTTCTTATATTCACACAAGGCATAATTTCTTAATACTTTTATTGGCTGTGTAATAACTATATTCCATTATAATTTTTCAGGAGAAAATATTAAGGACGCTCTGGCCCCAACTCCCATTATTCAAGGTTTGAACCATGTGCATGCGCACGCACACACACACACACACACACCCCAAATGAAACAAAACCCTGAGGGATCTTAAATTTGCATCATAAATTCTTGTAAAAATAAGGGTGTATTTAGTAATACATAGCATCTTTCATTTATTTTCTCCTCTTGACATCCTCTAGAGGATTCTATTTCTCTTGTCTTAGGGTAGGAGCAACTGATCCTATATTGGTTTCCACCATCTATTCCTAAGCATCCATTGTTCACCAGGGTCTGATACGTCCAGTGAGACAAACCACCCTGACCAATGTCATTAGGTAACGTTCTTCCTGAAGGGCATTACTCTCTGCTCCCAGGTACTGCCAACTCTTACTGGCTCTTCCAATTCTGTGATGTGTTGTAGACCTGTCATTGTTGAAGTAGTATTTTATTTCCTCTGGAATCATCTTTCTAAATTATAAGTCATATTCTTGTAGTGGAGAATATATCAGAATATATCTCTTATGTGGTGCACACCAGGTACACAGCTCCAGCACCATAACACTCATTTTTGAGCTGCTAGAAATGGTGGATGGTACATGCCCAAAGCCAAGTACTGCTCCAGAAACTACCTTCCGGCAAAGGTCCCAGCTCTGCCTGAGTCTGTACATGCTCTCCTGGGGTGGCCCTCATTCCAGGCTTGGTTCATGCAGCCACAAATTCCTACTCCCTGGTCTCTGTTCATAACAACTGAAGGAAATGTTTGCAGATGTTGACCAGAAGGACCAGAAAATTTCATCCTTTTCAATTTTTCAGAATAGTGTCTGTAGAAATATTATAATTCCTTCCAAAAATATTTGGTAAGTTCATCAGTGAAGCTAAGGGGACCTGGATTTGCTTCATGGAATGGTTCTTAACTGCTAGTTCAACTATTTTCATGGAACTCTGTTGTTACCATGTTCACATGGTTCAGAGATAGTGTTTCTTGTTTTACATTATGCACACAGACTAGAAAAAGTACTGTTTTTTTCCCTTTCTATTTTAATTTTTATTCAGACCTTTGCCATACCGTACTTTTTCACATAAGGCAAATGTGTATAATAGAGCAAGAATTGGCAAGCTAGGGATGCTATTCTATAATTAGACATGCACGTTTTCTTTAAAACTCAGCTCTAATTATGAGGTGAATCTCGTCCATCTGTCTTTCTCTTCCCTAAGATACTTCTGTTTTAGAATTGATTTCTTGGAAAATACAGTCCAGTGACAAATCCACATGATAATGCTTTTACTGTGCATGGAGTGCAATTAGAAAAAAATAGAATAAGGGGAAAAGAAGAGTGGAGAGTGAACAAAGTAAATGCATAAACACGAAGTTATACATTGTTAATCTGGCCACAATATCTCAAAAAAAGAAGTTCTTCTCATTTATTTAACGTAACTTCAGTGAAGCCATGTAGAAACACTGGGTCTTAGAATGATTCATCAGAAGGGAGAAAAAAGTGAACAACTTATCTTCCAGTTCCTCTCCATCACTTGTCTACTCTGTGCCAAATTTGCTCTGCAGAGAGAGCACCCACCCTGGAGGTGCTATTTAGAATCCCTGGGACTTCCTGAGGTAGTTGCAGGATGGAGAACCAGGAATTGTGTGACTCCTACCAAACCTAAACATTTCCGCAAGCAAGGCTGAGCCAACCGATCATCTTAAGAGGTGATGTCATAGAGATGGGGTGGAACTTTGTTTTAACCACGGAATGGCCCAGGGTGTCTTGGGACCTGTGGTCAAGATTTTTCATGTGAATTAATTTTTATTAGTAGTAGTACATATTAATTGTAAAAATTGATGGGATTCATGGTGGTGTCTCCTGTGCATGGACCGTGTCCATCCATCCTTCTACTCTTGCCCTCTCCCCCTCCCCTGAACCCTCCTAGTTCCCAGTAATCCCTCTTCTATTATTTTACATTGTTGGATTGTTGCTTGTTTCCACATGTGAGAGAGAACATGTGACACTCATCTTTCTGTGTCTGCCTTATTTTGCTTATCTTCGATTCTTTCAGTTCCATCCATTTTGCTGAAAATGAAAGGATTTCCTTCTTCATTATGACTGAGAAATACACCATTATCCATGTCTGCCTTCCTCTGTTTATCCATTCATCTCTTGTAGACATCTAGGCTGATTGCATCCCTTAGGTATTATGAACAGTGCAGCAATAAACATGGGCTATCTTTTTTTGTACCTTAACTTTGTTTCCTTTGGAGATATACCCAGGAGTGGGATAGCTGGATTGTGCAGTAGTTCTATTTTAGTCTATTGAGGAATCTTCATACTGTTTTCCGTAGTGGGTGTTCTCATTTACATTGCCACCAACAGTGTATAACATTTCCTTTTTCTTCATATCCTTGCCAGCATTTATTACTTTTTAAAATATATAATAGTCATTCTAACTTGGATAAGATAGTATCTCTTTATTTGCCAGATTTCTGAGGTTTTATTCAAAATCTCTCTGCTGAATTGCTCATTCATATCTTACATTGTCTTACTAATTTTATTAAACTATGTATCTGGGTTCTCTAGGATCTCATTGACCTTTTTTAAAAATCATTCTTTTGAATGTTTTTATCCAGGAATTCATCTACTTCAATATCATTGGAATCTGTTACTAGACAGTTATGTTCTTTAGTAGGTGTTTTATTACATTGGTCTTTCATATTATTTGTGTTTCTATGTTGTGATCTGCACATCTTATGGAAAGGACATCTATACCACTTTATAGGGTTGTTTTTGTAAGCTTTCTTTGAAGGGCTGTCTTGGTTCTTGATTTGTTATGCAATATTCAGTTTATTTCCATTGGGGTACTCTAGCATAGTCATCCTCTAGCTTCTTTGATTGTGATTTGTGAGTCTGGGCACAATTTGAAACCTATTAGAGTTGAAGAGATCCATTGTTTCTGCAGGTCGTTTGGTGGTGAGGACACTAACAGTTTAGGCAGGGGTGGTGCTAACAGCACAGTATGGGAAGTACACCGTGTGATGACCTCTACAATGGGGACTGTGGCTCCTATGAGTGAGGGGGAGGGAGTTTCCACTGTTGGAATGTTCTCAGGAACTTGCTGCTCCAACAGTGCTGAGGGGCCTAAAGCAATTGTCCTGATTAAATATTGGCGATGGTCCAAGGCGTTCATAGAGGGGGTGGGGCAGGAATCATATCACCCCTCTGTAGCACTCACACCCAGTTGTCAGCAGTGCCTGATCAGATAAGTTGCAGGAGTTCCAAATGCAGGGGGACCACACAGGTGTGGCAGCAGCAAAACTGTGCTACTCTTCCCTGGTGCCATGGTATTGGCCTGTCTATCCAGGAGAAGGACCTGAGGAGGCCCTTAGCTGTACATGCCTGGTATAGGGTGATGTCAGGAACTTTTTTCTCCTCTGTTATTCTATTTGCTATAGTGATCACCAGGAATGAAGCAAGAGTGAATTAGGGCTGGAATGGGGTAAAATTCCTCTCAACTGAGACCCTTGCAGGAGGAAGGGAGAGTAGAAGGTGGTGGAGACTGGGCAAGGTTTTTCTCTGGGTCTGTGCATCCCAAGGGCAGGATGATGGCTGGGTCTTTTTTCTACTCCACCCCATTCTTTCAGCTGTTGTGCCCACCCTGGATCCAACAGAAATCACAACATGATCCAGGTAAGATTTCCCTTGATGAGAGAAGAATGCAGCTGCAAAGCCTCTTGCTTTGACTCAGATGGAGTCGCCTTGGCATTCTGGATACTGCCCCAGCATGCTTCTGTGGGTGGGGGAGCAATCATGGCTGAGTTTTTCTCAACCTTGCTAATGACAGGAAGCCCTGCATGGTGTTAGAGAAGGAGTGGCAGCAACCATGTGGGTCACCGGGACTGGCACCTACAGTAGCCACACTTGAACAGCAATGCCCCTGGTTTCAGAGGGAAGGTTCCCTGTCCTACAGTCCTGGGGGATGGCACCCTCCACTTCTCTCTGCATTGCAACACCCATTCCCCCACACTATAGCGCTCTCGGTGGGCTTGTGTCAGAGTCATTATCCTGAACCTGGTCAGGTTAATGCATCTACTCGCGGGATCAGTGCAGTACAACGAGTTTGGGATTCCAGAGATGGGGATACACAGGGTTTCTGACCCTTGATGCAGTCGATTCAAATAATAAGTCCCTGCTCAAGATGGCTCCTGGATATAGTACCCCAGGAGTTCTCTGAGAGTGGAAGTGAATTCCTAAGCCAAAGCTGGGTTACCGTGTAGATTTCAGACCTTGTATTTATTTAGACTGTGAGGCCATGTGGGCCATTAGAATTCCCAATAGCTAGTATTAGCAGTATCTGTGATGATAAGAGTTTGCTGGAACTCTCTTTTTCACCTTTGCCCCATGGAGGACAGACTCCCTCTCCTTTGGTTGTGAGGCTAGAGCAGTGGGTGTTGGGGTATTTTGTTCCTCTTGCAATGTTGTAGTCCCAAGTCTCAGAGGTTTGCAAGGTTTTTGTTTTTCTGCTCTTGAATTCAGTGTTATCTCAAGATCATTCACTTAACATGCAGCTGTTCACCTTCTGCACTGACTTTTCTTTCCAGGGAGCATGAGTGCAAGATACCTCTATTCAACCATAAGGGCCAAGGGTATCGAGAAGGTAAATAAATCTGGATGGGTGCAAGCTCATGCTGAGCAGCTTCTTATAAAATACAGCTTCTTATGGTTCTTAACCATTCTCAACTCCTCTTATTCATTCAAATATGTCTACACCAGGAAATTCAGGAAATGGACACATGACGCTCCTAAGTACTAAGCTTGCATTAGTACTCCCTAAAAAGAGTGGTCTCCAACACAAGAGCAGAAATCATATTGTTTATTGGAATTTTAAACACAGTGCATACTACTTTATTTTTCTGCATGTTGCAGAGGCTTAGAGAATCAGCATTCAGAACAGGTGCTCTGAGTCTTGCAGGAGATGACCCTTGGTCTTACCAAATTTGACAATGGTGATGTGCCCAACAACCGCTGCAGTCTAGGAGAAAGGCTATGTGGGCTTGCAGACATAGAGAATGCTAGGCATATGGTTAGAAGACAGGGCATCAGACTTAACCTCAGGGGAAGAAAGAGCGCTGTGGCTCCTTAGGCGTGGAATGGAAAAGCACTTTCTTTGAGCATGATTCCTCAATGTTGCACTTTTGCACTCTTCAGAATATAATGGATCTTTTTACAATCATAATAGTAAAGTAAATATCAAATTAGTTATAGCTACTCTCTTTGCTTTCCCATTCTTTGATACACTGAGACAATGCATAAAAATAATCCCTAAGTTTGTGACTATCACCACTCTTGCTGGGAACAACTGCAAGACTACCCACTATGTTCTGGGTCTACTTTAGGATAAATGTAATTCCATCTTCATCTTTGCTACAGGTTTATTCCCACAACTGAGGAAAAGCCCCTGCATCTACAGAGCCTGCCTTCAGAGATCATGTATGAATTCTACCCATGAGTGGAACAGTGGAGTAGCTCTCTTCTCCACAAGTAAAACACACCTGGGTGACACCTCTGGGTAAGTGTCCTTCTGGTGTTATACGCCATGTAATCTAGTTGAAAGATGTCAAAACTTCCTTTTCGAATTTTGGAAAACCATTTGCCTTCCCTATTTATTCTGGGGACAGGTGAGATTACCTTTTTCTTCTTCAAAAGTTTTTCTTTTTTGCTATTTATTTTAAGTATTAAGGAAGGTGGAGCAAAGATAAACTTCCACATTAATTTTCTCCATTTCACCACCTCTGCAGAAATATCTTCTGAGTGTTTAAGAAGTCACTTTATCCTGTAGCACCTGATCAGCTAAAGTCTAGCTCTCCCTGACTCCCACAGAAGTTATTATGGTAAGCTTAATTCTGCATTCATTTTAAAGCAGAGTACACAGCTGGGAACTCTCTTAAGGGCATCTGAGCTCAAACTTCATCCTCCTCCCAGCAGACTCACCATGTCAAGCTTAAGACTCATGGCCTCTGGCTGCCACAGAAGTCTATGAATACAGAATATAAACCAAAACTCAAGTGCCCCCAATGAATTATTCTGCAAAACAATTTACTGTGCTTATCTAAAGATTTACTCTAAAGAAATAAAAAGACCAAGATGTTTCTGGCTTTTCTTTCATCTACTGATACCAACTCAGTATTCCAAGTGGAGGAAAAATGTATACAGCGATTGTTTCATTTTTGATCAAAGATTTTTAAAAAGGTGTGGACCCCCCTCAATCTGATACCAATATTCCGGAGAATCTATGAAAATTCTGTTGAGCACTTCTGCACATGCAAGCCATTCTGAGTCTTCAGACCTCAAAGACAAATTGTCCAACTTTGGTGCTGTCCCTCATGGTTCCAAAACGAAAGCAGGTTATAGATAAAATACTTTATCTTGGTAACTGACAGTTCTATCTATTTTGTTTGTTTTGTTTTGTATCTTTCTAATTTATTGCCAGACCCCCAGATGTGTGCCTCAGTGAGATATCATTAATTGCTAGAAATGAACTTGCTGGGCTCAGGCATTGCTGGTGGCTGTCATCTTCCCTGCTACCTATGGGCAGGATCTGATTTCATTACAGACTAGTAAAAAATGTATACAAGCCAAGAAAGAGCAGCTAGATAAAAAAGCATTAATTGATTTGCATTCAACCTGCTTTAATTAATCCTTTATCCTGCAGACATAGGATTGTAAGCAGTTTTAATGTATCTATTATGTGAACTTAAATTGATTCAGGGAAACAAAAGGCTGTAACAAACACAGAGATATAATTCACTTAAAGCCACAGAATTGAATTATTTAGATGAACTGCTTCTCTGAAGCTGTTTATTCTCCATAGCTGGAAAATATCAAATCAGGAAACAATTTCTAATTAACTATTGAGCGTCATTTTGTTCTACATTGCTCTGTATGAACAATCACTAAATTATATGTATGTATTTATATGCTTTTCACCACTAAACCAAATCAGCACACATTACCATCTTCAATTTGAAGATGAATCAAGATAGGAGCAGGCAGAGAAAATAAGCTTGTGCAAAAAATCCTTCACTAATTAGAAGAATTATGGTTCTTGTATTTTACCTGTTGCTTGTCAAATTAGTGAGATTATATTATTTTCCTATTCTACTCAGTGACAATTGTGTCCCTTAAGCCTCGACTGAAACACTTACCAGCTTTTCCTACTCCGGCATGTTTTGACCCATGGCCTCCTCTTCCCTGTATCTCCAGCACACAGTGGAGATGACATCACTGAATCTCTACAGTTTCCAGTTTCCATATATGAATGAACACACAGTTCTTGTTTTTCTTGCCTGACTTATATCACTTAAAGATAAACTCCGACAGGTTCATTCCTCTTGCCACAATCACAAAATTTCATTATTTTCATGGCAAAATAGTATTCCATCACATACATATACAGATATTTTCTTATTCATTTACCATTTTATGGCACTGAGAAAGATTTCACATCTTGACCATTTTGCATAGGCGTGCAATAAACATGAAATGCAGGTATCCGTTTCACATACTAATTTATTTTACTTTGTACATATTCCCAGTGGTGGGATTGCTGGCCCATATATTGAAGTTATATTTTTACTTTTTGAAGATTTTCTTTAATGCTTTCTATAATGGCTGTATTAATGTACATTCCACCAATAGTGTATAAAAATTTCACTGTATCTACATCCTCACAAGCATTTGTTATTTTATGTGTTTTAGAAAGTAGCCAATTTAAATAGAATGAGATAATATCTCATTGTACTTTTGACTTACATTTCCCTGATAATTGTGAAGTATGGATGTGTAGTAGGCAATACTTAATATGTTTGTGTAAGTATCCTCAGGGTTGTTTATGTAATAATAAAATCATCTAGTGACATGATTCTCAGAGTATATTCCTGTTAAGCGGCACATGATGTATGTAGTACAGCTGGACAGAAACATAAAAATACATAAGCAATCCAAGTAATTCCAACATGTACTAGTAAACCTGAAATATTCCTTCCATTTGACCCACTACATCCAACTCTAGAAATATTATGCACACAATTGTATATGCAGGGATTTTCATCACTATAATATTTGCAATAACAAACCAATGGGAGAACTTCAATATCCAAATGGAATTATAGAATTTGAAAATTTAAACAAACATTAAATGGATCTCTAAAAAATATAATATTTATTGATAAGTTATGATGTATTTACATATTCCTAAATGTGATGTCTAAGTGTAAAATATTCATGATATATGAAAGAAAGCACTGAAAGAGAACTTTATTTGCCAAAATGTTAAAGAGGGAATTTTAGGTTATAGAAGTATAGATAATCATTTCTCTTTTTTTCCTTTTTTGTTCTAAATATTTTATAATAAAATGCTTTATGTGAAAGTGAAGGGAGTGATACAGAAAATTCTTGTGCCGAAGTTCTTACATGCCCTTCCTTTACCATGGTATCCCTGTAGATTTAAGAAGGACAAGGTTTAAAATCCCATGTATAAAAGCAATTATAAATTTATGCTCAGTATTTTCAAAGAACTCACTCTACTATGCAATTTAACACTCTGTGAAGCCAGAATATTTCTGGAATTTACATGGTATTTTTGTAGAGCCTGTGGCCCCATACTTTCACACATTCGCCCTTGGATGGCTTTTTATTTTTACTTCAATATTTAGCAGCCAGAATATCATGTGATTAAATGTATCTGCTCTTGTTATCACACTATTGAAATAAAGGTGTTTGTTTAACAATGGAACATGTGAAATTTCCAGAGGAAAACTAGTGTCACTTTGGCAACAGTGTTTGACAGAAAGTTAAACACACACACTGACAGTTATTTGGGGATGTTAACTGTTCTGCAAACATATTCAGGATTTCAAGACAATCCATTAATATGCAACTGCATTTCTCTGAATCAATGACTTTTTTTTAAAAAAGTGGATCTTTAAGATGAAAAGACTAAATAATGGGACCAAGTGTATCTGTTGTAAACTCTGCAGTCAATCTTAACAATGCAGCAAGAAACAAGGACAATATTAAATATTAAGGAATATTCAAACCAGAGACATCTAACATTCACATGATGAAATTCAGGTTAACTTAGAAAGTTCTTATTGTCATTTTCACTTTTTAACATATGAAAAACAGAAAAAACAATTGCAATAATGTTTACGAAAAACAAGACTTCTGAGTTTAAAAAGATTAATCAAAATAAATATATATCAGCAGTCTTGTACTAGGAAGAACCCCACTTATAGTATTGATATGCTTTATTGCTTTATGAATTTTGAATTATATTTACACTTACTGAAATTCATTTTTAATATACTTTTCAAAATGGCCAAGAAATGGAAATGCCTTAGTGTATATAAACTGATGAATGCATGAAGAAATTGATAATGATGATGTTTTAATTCCCGGTGTTTATTATATTTGTTTCTTTAAGCAAAGTGCAGTTGCCTGGAGGAGCCCTCTTGCATCTGTGCCCTGCCTTAGATACCTCACTCATGATGGAACAACACATTTCTCCAGGTATAATCAGTAGAAGAGTTTAAGAGAACTGTATCTTGGTCCTGAGATAGGACTGACCCACTGAACACATTTCGTTCTTGGCTCATGCGTTGTAGTTCAACCTTGTTCTTTCCTTATAAAGAGACTAAAGTTCAGAGATTAGTAATTTCCAAGGTAATTTTTTCCAGTATGACTCAAGCAATTTGCATATATCCATAGCCACATCCGTCTTCAGTGGCAATGCTGTAGCCTTGAAATTATGCTTTCCACTATTGGTTCAACACTAGGGGTAATTACCTTTAAAGAGAATCGAGCACAATTGGCTCATTCCATTCCCCTGTGGTTCTCCTGGCAGTGATTCTTCCTGAGCTAATTTCACTATCCCTTCTGTTGTCACATATAATTGCAATAAATTCTGAGGGTATTTAATTTAAAAGCAGATAAATAAATAAATAAATAAATAAATAAATAAATAAAATGAGTAAGGGTCACTAAAAGATTAGTAGTCAATGTCTCTGTTTTCTGCATTTTTCACAACATTCAAATAAGTTATTTTTAGAAGATTGGTTCTGAATGCATGATTCTCAAGGCATATATTGTTGAGGTACAGATAAATTGAATAAGCTGAATCGATTAGGGAATAAGCATTACATATCCAGAATGATGACATCAGCTGAAACAATGTTTCTCATGGTAGTAAACTATCCAAGTCAGTATTTTTGTTTCAAAAATCAACGCTTTTTTGCAGTTTTACGTATTTTTAAATTTTTAATTAGTAACTCATTTAGTAAATAGGCATAAGAACTAAACAGGCAAATTTCAAGAGAAAACTGGAAGTGGTCAACAAATCTATGAAAAAATGTTCAACATTCTTGCGATCAAGGAAATGCAAATCAAAATTACACTGAGATATTATCTTACTCTGCTTAGAACACAAGCATCAACAATGCAAATAGTTAAAAATGCTGATGAGGACATGAGGAAAAAGAAATACTTATGCATTGTTAGTGAGACAGCAAGTTAGTACAACCATTATACCAAATGATATGAAAGTCTTTCAAAAGACCTGGAAAGGAAACACCATATGACCAAGCTATTGCACTCCTTGGTGTTTGTCCCAAAGATCTGATTAGCATATCATAGTGATACCTGCATTCCAAAGTTTATAATAGCACAGGTCTAGATTACCAGATTATAGAATTATCCTAGGTGCCCATCAACAGATGAATAGATAAAGAAAAAGTGGTATATATACACAATGGAATTTTGCTTATCCATAAAGAAGAATGAATTGTCATTAGCTGGGAATTAGCTATAAAGCCTGCACTAAAAACATATTCAATAAAATATTTCATGAAAAAGAAATGAAAAATAAAGTGAAAACCAGCAAAGGATGGAACTCCAATAAAGAATAGTCAATGAAAGGAGAAACTAATTCAAATTAAAAAAAAAAGAAATAAATCAAAATGACAGGGAATACAAATCATTTCTCAATAATAACATGGCCTAAAATCATCAATCAAGACATAGACTGGCAGACTGGTTTAGAAAACAAGGCCCAACAATATACTGTCTCCAAAAAACTCACCTCATATGCAAAGACATCTAAAGACTGAAGGTAAAAGGATGGAAAAAACACATCATTCATATGATCTTGTAAATGAGCATGGGTTTGTACCTTGTGTCAAATAAAGTGTTCTTCAAGCCAAAGTTAATTAGAAGGACAAAGAAGAACATTTCACGCTGCTTTAGGAAATTATGAAACAACAAGACATAGTCATTGTAATTATTTATGCCCCCCAAAATGGAGCATATGTGTACATAAAACAAACACTTCTCAATTTCAAAGAATAAAATAGATGACAGCACAATAATAGTGGATATGTTTAACACATGTCTCTCACCTCGGGATAGATCCTCCAAACAGAAACTAAATAAAGAAGATATAAACAAAAAATACACTAACATATGTAGAATATTTCATCCATCAATGACTACTTACACTTTCTTCTCAGAAGTACATGGATCCTTCTCTATATTAGACCATATATTATGTCACAAAGAAAAATCTTAGCAAATACAAAAATATAGAGATAATACCTTGCATTCTATCAGGTTATAATGAAATGAAATAAGAAATCAATGATAAAATAAAAAATAGAAGATACTCCAACACCTGGAAACTAAATAATACACTATTGAATGATCATTTGATTGCAGAAGAAATCAGGGTTATAATAAAAAATTACTTAGCAATAAATGAGAATAGTGACAAAACATCAACGTCTCTGGGACATTATGAAGGCAGATCTAAGAGGAAACTTCATTGCATTGAGCTCATTCATTAAAAGAATAGAAAGTCACCAAAAAAAAAAAATAACCTAACATTATATCTCAAAGCCCCAGGGAAAGAATAATTAAACGCCAAAAGCAGAAGATAGGAAGTAATTAAAATTAAAGTTGAAATCAATGAAATTGAAACAAAATAAAGAATTAAAAAAATCTACAAAAGTTGGTTCTTAGAAAAATAAACAAAATTGATAAACCTTTAGCCAAGCTAAAGAAAACTCAAATTATTAAATTTTGTGGATGGTAAAGGAAATATCATCATTGACACTACAGAAATACAGATGACAATCAAAAATTATTTTGAAAATTTATACTTGAATAATATAGAAAACATTGAAGACAATGACTAATTTCTAGAGACATATGACTGACACAAATTAAAACAAGAGGACATAGAAAGTTTAAACAGATCAATTTTAAGCAACGACTTGAAGATGCCATCAAAAGCCTACCAACAAAGAAAATCCCAGGTCCAGATGAATTCTCAGTCAAGTTCAACCAGAACTACAAAGAAGAACACATACCAGTTCTCCTCAAATAATTACATGAACTAGAAAAGGAGGGAACTCTTCCAAACTCATTCTATGAAGCTGGTATCACCCTGACACCAAACCCAGACAAAGACACATCAAGGAAAGAAAACTTCAATAAGACCAATATCCCTGATGAACATAAATGCCAAATTTCTCCATAAAATACAGGCAAATCACATAGAAAAACATATTTAAAATATAGTGCACCATGATCAATTGGGGTTCATTCCAGTATGCAAGATTGGTTCAACATATGGAAATCAATAAATGTAAATTATCACAACTACAGATGTAAAGACAAGAATAACATGATTATCTCAACAGATGCAGAAAAAGCATTTGACAAAGTACAGCATCCATTCATGTTCTAAACACTAGGAAAACTAGGGATAGTAGGAACATACCATAACATTGTAAAAGCTATCTAAGCTAAACCCAAGGACGACATCAATCTAAATGGAGACAAATTGAAAACATTCCCTGTGAAAAATGGACTGAATCTAGGATTACCTCTTTGAGCATACCTATTTAATATAGTCATTGAAATTCTAGCCAGAGAAATTAGGCAGAATGCAGAAATTAAAGGGATGCAAAAATAAAAAGAAGAACACAAACTCTTCTACTTTGCCAACAACATGATTCTATATTGAAGACAAAAAGAGAAAACTGAACCAGAAAACTTATAGAACTAATAAATAAATTCAGCAAAGTAGCAGGATATAATATAAACACCCATGTGATCTCATCTCATTCACAATAGCCTCAAAAATAAATTAAATATTTGGGAAATAGTCTAACAAAAGAAGTGAAAGATCTCTACAATGAAAACTACAAAACAATAAAAAATGAAACTGAAGACAACCTTAGAAGCTGGAAATATCTTCCATGTTCTTGGATAGGCAGAATTAATATTGTCAAAATGGCCATACTATCAAAAGTGCTCCACATATTTAATGCAATTCCAATGAAAATTCCAATTATCTTCTTCATAGAAATAGAAAAAGCATTCACGAAATTCATTTGGAAAAATAAGAGGCCCAAAATAGCCAAAGAAATCCTTAGGAAGAAAAGTGAAGCAGGCGGCATCACAATTCCAGACCTTAAATTATATTATAGAGCTAGAGTATCAAAAACACTGTGGTATTTGCACCAAAACTGACATGAAGACCAATGAAACAGAATAGAAAACACAGAGGCAAACCCACATAAATGCAGTTATCTCATACTAGACAAAGGTGTCATAAGCATACATTGGAGAAACATAGCCTCTTCAACAAATGTGCTCAGTAAACTGGAAATACACATGGAGCGAAATGAAATTAAACCCACATCTCACACCTTGCACAAAAGCCATCTGATAGTGGATCAAGGGCCTAGGCATAAAACCACAGACCCCATGCCTACTAGAAGAAAAAGTAGGCCCAACTCTGTCACATCAGCTTAGCACCAACTTCCTCAACACAACTCCTAAAGCACAAGAAGTAAAATCAAGACTCAATAAATAGGGCTGGGGATATAGCTCAGATGATAGAGTGCTTGTCTTGCAAGCACAAGGCCCTGGGTTTAATCCCCAGCACCACAAAAACCCAACCACAAAAAAAAAAAAAAAAAAAAAGGAATCAATAAATAGGATAGTATCCAACTAAAAAGCTTCTTTACAAGAAAGGAAATAATGAAGAATGTGAACAGAGAGCATACAGAATGGGAGAAAATCTTTACCCAACTGCTCTTCAGATCGAACATTATTAATCTCCAGGATATACTGAGAACTCAAAAAACACCAAAAAAAAAAAAGAAAAAACAAACAAACAAATAACCCAATCAACAGATGGCCAAAGGAACTGATCAGGCACTTCACAGAAGAAGAAATATGAATGGTCAACAAATACATGGAAAAAGGTTCAACATTTCTAGCAATTAGAGAAATGCAAATTAAAACTATGCTGAGATTCCATCTTATTCAGTCAGAATGGCAATTATCAAGCATATAAGTAACAATAAATGTTGATGAGGATGTAGGGGGAAAGGCACACTCACACATTGCTGGTGGGAATGCAAATTGGTACAAACATTGTGGAAAGCAGTATGGAGATTCCTCAGAAAACTGGTGTTGGGACCACTGTTTGACCAGTTATCCCACTCCTTGGTCTATACCCAAAGAACTTAAAATCAGCATACTATATTGATGCAACCACATCGATGTTTATTGTAGCTCAATTAACAATACTTAAGGTGTGTAACCAACCTAGGTGTCCTTCAAAAGATGAATAGATAAAGAAAATGTAATATACACACAGCAGAATATTACTCAGCTATAAAGAAGAATGAAATTATGGCATTTAACAGTAAATGGATGTAACTAGATACAATCATGCTAAGTGACATAAGCCAATCCCAGAAAACCTAAGCCAAATGTTCTCTCTGATAAGCAGAGGTTAACACACAGTAAAGAGGAGAGGGAAAAATAGAAGTTCATTAAATTATACAAGGGGGAATGAAGGGAAGGGAGGGAGGATCAGATTACAAAAGACAGTAGAATTAATTGGACATAATCTTCCTATGTTCATACATGAATACACAGTCGATGTAACTCCACATCATGTACAACCACGAAAATAGGCAGCAAAACTCCATGTGTGTGTAATATGTCAAAATGCACTAGACTGTCATGCATATGGAACAAAAATGAATGACAATACAGTTAAAAATCAGCATCTTTTAAAAATTTTCATATAATTTTTACATTTTTAATATATTTGATTTTGATTGACACAATTGGATATATGGAGTACAATGTTATGTATACTACTGATCAAATCAAAGTAATTAACATATCCATTAACTTCAAAATCCTCTTTGCTTGCTTCTTTGAGATACATGCAATGTTGTTGTCTATATTCACTGTACTGTACTACAGAAAAGGAGAAATTATTTCTCCTGTCCAATTATTTCACGGTACCCATTGATGCAGTGTTTTCATATAGGTTTATTAAGCTTTAGACCCACTTATTCACTATATCACTGACTTCAAACAAAATGAAGAAGTGTTAAAATTGGCAAAATAGCCTAAATCAATCCAAAATGAATTCAATTTTCTTATCATTTTCCAGAAGCCCACCATTCTTCTTCATATACAAACTCACATATATTTCTGAAAGCAAAAATTTACAAGAAACGAAAACTACTTTCAGGGTATTCATAGTTTTAGTTTTACTGAGTGTATGTGGTTCTATTTAAAGATGACTTATGTTTCATGGTTCACTTATATCTCACAGATAAAATTAAGTAATTATTTGTGTCTCATATTTTACAGATTTCAAAATATATGCTGAGCATCCCAAACTTTACCTGATAATCTCAGGTCAATTTCTCCTTAAATTGGTTTATTTCTATAAAATCCAATTCAGTCCCTACACTTTTTAACATTCTTGCATTTACTTTTTATAGTCTGTATTCTCTGTTAAGCTGTTCAATGCTATTCTCAGTAAGCACCTTCTATGTCCCTACTTTCTCAGTTGTTCTATTTCAGTAGACTGAGTTCTTGTATTATTCTGCTAGATTTGTGTATAAGTTCGGATGGAGCAATACACAGGCAACACATAGGTGAAGATCTGAGTGATTCTGCTGTTAGTAAAATGTGTGAGAGTCAGGTTCATTAACTTTGGGTTTCTTATTTTGTTTTTTCCCAATATATTAATGAGGTGGTAAAGTAATGGAGAATTGAAAGAAATGACATCAGTTTGCAAACCAAGGACTGGAATGAGAATATGTTTCCTTCAAATATCTATCTCATTTGGTAGTCAGAGTTCATTTCTACAGGCTTTAAATGGAGGTTTCTCACCTCAAAAAATGTCTCTCCCACTATTTCTGGCACTTCACACATGTTTTCTTTTTTTCCTCAAAATATAGAAAGTGTTAAAATAATTTGTCGGAAAATAGAATATTATTTGAAGGCCCATACGCGCATGTGTGTAGACTTCCTGAATTTAATGGCGCACCACGCAGGCATGACTTTCGCCTACCGTCGTCTACCTTCATGTGGTAGGAGCACCCAAGAAGACCAGCGTGCAGGAAGCCATGTCCTCTTTCCTCTTCTCTCCCACAGGAAGTGCGGAGTGAACTGGCCTGTTATCTTAAGAATGATAGTTCTGGCTATGCTATTTTTACACTTGAATTTTTAGGAATAATGGAAATCATCTTCAGTTCCAATAATTTACAGGTGTCCAAAGGAATTTACATTCTCAAAACTGAGATTTAAGCTGTAAGATAATGTAGGCCTCCAGTCTAAATCATATACTCCAAGCTGCACCAGAATTTGGCATTAAATTATAACAAGTAACTAAATATTTGACCATAAAATTATACAACACTTCTCACTTACTCTTGTTCTAATAAAGTATCTTCTTGAAGGGAACTTGAAGGGAACCCATCAGGTCAACCCTGGATGAGACCCCCTGGGGTTTCTGATGACACTAGCTCAGCCACTCTTCTTCAGCTTTCCTCAGTTTGTTACAGAGAGCAACATTTCATCAACCTATTTCAGCACAAGTTGGAAGAACTTTTGGCGTAATACCCTTTCTTTTCCATAAAAACATATTAACTGAAAGCTCTCAGAAAACAGATTCTAGTTGGCTATACTATACATAATGCATTTATTTCTTTTATGCTGCCAATGATTGCAAGAATGATGTCATATCCTTCTGAAATGGTCTGGGACCTCAGTGGTGGGGTGGTGATAGGTGCCTGTTGACTAGCGTGGACTGCCAGTGGATCATAAAAATGAATTGCCTTTGTCCTCCCCATGGTGATAGGAAGAAGCAGTGTTTTGGATTCCTGCCACAAAAGACAGGAAGAGGACATAAGAATAGGTGCTCACGTATTCTTAAAGCATAATGATAACTTCCAACTCTCCTGAGTCCAAAAACGGACTTCAAGAGTAAAATAAGCTATTGCATGGAGCCCGGGAGTCCTCTGAAATCACTCCCATGTGGTCTAGCCAGACTGCCACTGCAGGTGGGGACAAGGTACCAAGCACAGAGAGGGCCAGGTGTTCTCCCCGCAGCAGAACTGCCGCAGAGTGATTCACAGTTTGCAAAAGCAAATTTCTCAGCTATAGAGTGGGGAGTTCACCTGTGGCCAAGAAAGTGTTTTATTTCATTGAAAAATTGTGACTGGGGCAACAGAGACAAGCTCTTTTCCAACCCCAGAGCTTCAGGTAAACAAACAATCTTAGGACCCAGGAGAGACTGCATGGGATTAGCAATTCCCAGGTCTATGATAATGTGACACCAGGCCACTCTCATTTGCCTAATATGCAAAATTAGGGGATTATAGTCAACATTCTAGCTATTCCTGAACAATATGTGAATGAATACCTGAAATTCACATATTAAATAAATTGTGTCCCTGAATCTAGTAACTATGCAGTAAATAAGGTTATTAATCTATTAGATATTTACATATAATGAGAAAAGAGACAACCTCTCCAGATCCAGCATTAAACGTTGGAAGAACATTGATAAATTTGCTCACCAGAGATCTAAAATTACAAAAAAGAAACAAGTGGAGAAACAAAGCAAAAATAAACCATAGTGCCAAGTCTCCATGGAAACTCCGGCAGTGTAAGCATATATGCCACAAACACCATGCTGAGGGAAAAAAATGTTATTGAGCATATGTTTTGCTAGAATTTACAAGTATCTCAAATGCCAGTTACTATGTGTCACATAGTATTACTACTTCTTAAAAACAATTGTTCTTTCAGCATTATTATTTAACGGCCTTGTTCATTGTTTTTGCTGAGAACCTGTGGATTCTTGGACATCATATAGTTCTAGAAATTTAAATGGCACCTAGTCCATTCCCTCTACATTGGGCAACCCTAACAGTAGGCTAGACCCTTTTATGCCCTTCGGTTTCACACTGGTAGAGGACAGGCACAAGAGTGTAGGTGTTAGAAGTTTGAGACAGTGACTTACTTCACACACACACACACACACACACACACACAAAGAGCACTCAAAATATGAACTGAAATGTTATCTGAAAATTATAGTCTCATATTAGTAATGGAATTTTCATAAACATGTAATATAGAAAGTGCCTAAGAAATAAGAAAAGGTATTTACATCAGATACTCCTTCCTGAAGAAGAAACTCTTGGAAGACCGTTTCACATGCAGGAAGCTTCTCTCTTCCAATGGACACCACTCTGACCCTGCAGGTCAGGAAGGAACCAGGGTGAGCCAGTGGTGCCGTGACATGCTGGAGTTAATTGCTTTTAAATGATTTTAAAATGAGAAGAAGAAACAGGTCAACACTGAAATAGGTGAGAGTTAATAGAGTAGATGAAAGACCCACACTAACCAATTCAGCGCCTTATCAGACAGGAAGAAGGAGGTGAAAACTGCAGTAAAAGACATGTTGTAGGCACAGACACTGATTTGTTTTGACTCACAAGCCATGATCTCTAAAACATCAAAATATGGGTTGTTTACCATGGCGTCCTAAATCAATTGTAAAGGACTATAGGGCTCACTTGTAAAGCCTGCATGAGAATTTCCTTTATTCTCCTTGCAAGAACAGTTCCTCATGTCCATTTAGTTTATGTGATACTGAGCTCTAGATACTCTTCTTCTTTGTGTTTCACCTTTTAAAATCCATTTTTTATCTTTTTTTCACTTAAAGAATAATTATTAAACAGTAATCCTGAGCTTTCATAGGACTTAATACCAGATAAATATTCTAAAATGAGAAAGTCACTGCCCCAGCTGTCTCTACCAGTGGCAGAGACAAGCACAACCATAATATTCAATATATTGTTATGGTGCTATCATAAAAATATAATACAGTAAAATGACGGGACAGGAAGGACTGACTGGGCACCACTGTGTATGGGATGAGTGGAGGTCAGGAGACCATTGTGGGTGTTCATTTTGGAGATGCCAAGTGAGAGGTGGGTTAGATGACAAGAGTTGTAGCAGAGGGAGGTGATCTAGCTTTTCTTCAAATATGAGTTATGTAAGGAGGCCCACTCTCTGCAAGGCTTAAAAGCTAAAAAAAAAAAAAAAAAAAAAAAAACATTTTATTGTTTTGTTTTACTATGCTGAATATTTTGGAGCTTCTGTTTTTCTCTCCTTTTGAGACTTCAATTCAATTCCATCTACATTAGTTGACTTGATACTGTACCACACCTCTCCCAGACTACAGCTTTGTTTTCTTAATATACTTCAGTTTGACCAATTTGTATTTGCTAATTTTACCTGTTTTGATTAGATCTTTATAGTTCTACATAGAGGTTGGGTTCATGCTGACAACTCATATGTGCATGGAATTTGATTTCAGTTCATCATACCTCACTTTTCCCTCCAGTTCTCCCTCCCCTCTCTCATTTTCCTTCCTCTATTCCACTTGTCTTACCTGATTCATAAAGGATGAATAGTACGCTATAAAAATAATCCCTAAATTCAAGATAGCACAATTCTATCACCCTCAAAAGCTTCCTACTGCACTTTTACATCACTTCTTCCACTCAATTTCAGGCAGCAACTTATAAGATTTCTGTAACTACAGATTAATTTTCAGTTTCAAGAATTATGTGCAAATGGAATCATGTAGTACTTACTTTATTTCCTAATCAACATAATCATTTGGAGATGCATCTATATTTGTCAATTTTCCTTTATTTTGCATAGACATAAATCATTTTATTTATCCATTCATCTAATTATGGACACTTAGACTGTTACCAATTTCAGACTATTAGAAATAAATTTTGCTTGCATTTTGATATACACATCTTTTATGTATATTTTCATACCTATTGGGTTAATGCCAAAGAGTCATAGCATGTATATGTTTAAATTGAAATTATTTCCCAAGGATGTTATACTGTTTACATTCTCACAAGCGGTATTTGAGAGCTTCAGTTACCGCATCCTTGATAAGAAAGTTATGTTTGCAGTTTTGTAAATTAATTTCATCATTCTAATTATATGTGGTGCTATGTCATTGATATTTAAATTTGTAATTTCTCTCATAAGTCCTCACATTATATTTTTCATGTATCCTTTGACTATATGCATTCTTCTTTTATGAAGCATCTTGTGCATTTTTTAAAACCATGGCTTGAGATCTTACTATTGAATTGTACAACAGCTTTGTATATCCACATGCACACTTTGGATGTATGTCTTCTGTAAATATTTTACCAAAACTTATGGCTTGCACTTTCATCTTCAAAAGAGTATCTTTGCAAGAGAAAAAAAAATTAAAGACTTTTATCTGCATATGTAAATATATGCATATAAATTATAGTAAGAATATGTATTTATTCAATCATTTATTTTATCTTCAATATGAGAAAGCATTGCCTACCTCAAATTATTAAAGACTGTATTCTAAAAATGCTATGGTTATTATTAACAGGTCTAGAATCCATTTTGAATTAATATTTTGTTTATTTTAAAATTGGTTATCTGACCACCCACTGCCAGTACCCCATTTCTGAACACGGCTGCCTGCATCTTGGGACACTGCTGCAGTGGCCATTGCCATCTTGAGATGTGGCAACCTCCATCTTGAATACTGGCCAGGGCCTGGAAGCCCAATATCAAAGTGCCTGAAGGTTTGGTTATACCTGAGATCTTCCTGCTAGGTGAGCTAATACCCACCATCTTGCTGCAGAGGTGGGAGAGAGTTGGGATCTTCCCAACTCACAAAGTCCTGAAGCATGTGGTATTGGATGAGGCTGGCTACAGTGGGTGGGAAATCTGGAACAGAATGTGAGGGCACCTTGTTCTTGGTTTGACAAATCAGCTGGTCAGGCACACACTGGATTTCTGGGGCCCATTCAGCCTAGTAGTTGCTGGGCCCCAACACCCTCCCCATTCTGGTATTCCCTGATCCCCTGGTCCAGCTGGGTCCCCAACACCCTCCCCATTCTGGTATTCCCTGATCCCCTGGTCCTGCCATGTCTGGCGTTGATCCAGCACCAAACAGGGCCCTCTGGCTACCCGATCCCCAGTCTTCCAACACTCCTAACCTGGCCCAGCACTCACAGATATATGGCCAGCCCACAGCTCTGAGTGATGGGTTCTGAGTCACTCAATACAGACGGTTCTCCTTGATAGATGCACAAGTCCCAGCAACCAGCCCTCAGGACTGCCTGGGAGAGAAGTGACTGATTTCTTAATAGGAGTTATTTGATTTAAGAATGTCTATTATTTGCATTGGGTGCTATTAATATTGATCTCCACTTAATCCTGAGATATTGGAAACCTTCAGGGACACTATAAGTCTATAAGGCACAAACTGTAATACCTCAGATCTACACTCCTAGGTGGGAAGACACACAAACAACATGTAAAACCAAAGGAACATAGAACCCCAAACAAACCAAGATGCTCAAATAATAGAATCCATTGACAACACATGAGAAGAAATGTCAGAGAAGGAGTTTAGAATGTACAGATTTAGACTGATCTATAATATAGAGGATTATGTAAGGAGTGAAATCAGATAAATTTGAGGAGGTGAAGTATGACTTCAATAAAGAGATAGAAATAATAAAATCAAGCAGAAATACTTGAAATGAAGAAATAAATAAACCAAATTAAAAATTCAATGGAAAACATCACCACCAGACTAGACAGATCCTCAGGCAATGAAGATAAAATATATAACCTTGAAAATAAAGTTTACGACAAAGAGAAGATGGTGAGAAACCATGAACAGAACTTCCAAGAATTATGGGATAACAGGAAAAGACCACATTTGATTTATCAGGATAGATGAAGGCACAGAAATGTAAACCAAAGGAATACACAATCTTTTCAATGACATTATATCAGAAAATTTCCCAAACCTAAAGAATGAAATGGAAAATCCAATACAACAGGCTTATAGGAACCCAAATGTACAAAAGTACAGCAAACTCACACCAAAACACATTCAAATGAGAATGACTAACATACAGAATAGGGATAGAACTTTAAAGGCTACAAGAGAAAAGTATCAGATTACATGTAGAGGGAAACCAATTTGGATCTTAGCTGATTTGATTTCTCAACCCAGACCCTCAATGTCAGGAGGTCCTGGAATAGCATATATCAAGCTCTGAGAGAAAAAGGATGCCAACCAAGAATTTTATATGCAGCAAAATTATGGTTCAGATCTGCAGATGAAATAAAAACCTTCTTTGATAAGCAAAAGTTAAAAGAGTTCACGACTAGAGAGCCTGTACTATAGAACATTCTCAGCAAAATATTTCATGAGAAGGAAATGAAAAAAAAAAAAAAGTGAAAACCAGCAAAGGGAGGAACTGCACTAAAGGAAAAGAAAATCAAAGAAACTAAATACCAAATTAAATAACAGAAATAAACCAAAATGAATGGGAATATAAATCAAATCTCAGTAAGAACCCTCAAAGTTAATGGCCTAAAACTCATCAATCAAAAGACATAGACTGTCAGACAGATTAAAAAATAAGACCCAACAATATGCTGTCTTCACGAGACTCACCTCAGAGGCAAGGACATCCATAGACTGAAGGTAAAAGGATGGGAAAAATATATCATTCTTATGGATCACATCAACAAGCAGGGGTTCCTATCCATTTATTAGTTAAAGTGGACTTTAAATCAAAGTTAATTGGAAAGAAAAAATAAGGACACTTCATAGTACTTAAGGGAATTATACATTAACAAGACATAACAAATCATAAATATTTATGCCCCAAACAATGGAGAATCTACATACATCAAGCAAACCCTTATTAATTTCAAAAATCAAACAGAACACAACACAGTAGTGCTGGGTGACTTTAGCATACCTCTCTCACTACTGGATAGATCTTCTGAACCAAAACTAAACAAAGAAACTCTAGAATTAAATAACACAATTAATAATTTGGATTTAATGGATATGTATAGAATATTTTATCCATCAATAAGCAAATACACTTTATTCTCAGCAACACATGGATCATTCTTTAAAATCGATCATATGTTATACCATATCAACTCTTCACATATACAAAAAAAATAGAGATACTACACTGGATTCTATCAGATCATAATGGAATGAAATTAGAAATCAGTGATAAAATAAAAAATAGAAGCTACTCCAACACCTGGAGATTAAATAATATGCCATTGAATCATGAATGGATAGCAAAAGAAATCAGGGATGATATAAAAAATACATAGAGATAAATAAGAACATTGACACAACATATCAAAATCTTTGGGAGACTATGAAGGCAGTGCTAAGAGGAAAGTTCAATGCACTGAACTCATTAAAACAATAAAAAGTCAACAAATAAATGACCTAACATTGCATCTCACAGTTCTAGAAAAGAGGAACAAATCAATATCAAAAGTAGTAGAAGACAGGAACTAATTAAAATTAGAGGTGAATTCAACGAAATTGAAATGAAAAAAACAATTCAAAAAATTGACAAAATGAAAGTTGATTCTTTTAAATAATAAATTATATTGATAAATCCTTAACCATGCTAATGAAGAGAGAGAGAAAACTGAAAAATCTCAACACCAAAAACACAACCCAATCAACAATTGGACTAAGGAACTGAATAGACACCTCACAGAGGAAATACAATCCATCAACAAATATATGAAAAAAATGTTCAACATTTCTAGGAATTAGAGAAATGAAAAATCAAAACTATTCTAAGATTTCATCTCACTCCAGTCAGAATGGCAATTATTAAGAATGCAAGCAGCAATAAATGTTGGGGAGGATGTGGGGGAAAAGGTACAATCATACATTGCTGATGGGACTGCAAATTGTTGCAACCATTATGGAAAGAAGTATGTAGATCCCTCAGGAAATTTGGAATGGAACCACCATTTGACGCTGTTATCCCACTCCTTTGTTTATCCTAAGGATTTAAAATAAGCAAACTACAGTGACACAGCCACATGAATGTTTATAGCAGCTTAATTTACAATAGCCAAACTATGGAAACAACCAACAGATGGATGGATAAAGAAAATGTTGTATATATACACAAAGGAATATTACTTGGCTTTAAAGAAGAATGAAATGATGGCATTTGCTGGCAAATTGATGGACCTGGAGAATATCATGCTAAGAGAAATAAGCCAATCCCAAAAAACCAAAGGCTGAATGTTTTCCCTGATATGAAAATGTTAATTCACAATAATAGGGGTAGGGAAAAATAGAGATACTTTGGATTAGCAAGGGCAAGTGAAGGGAGGGGATGGAGTTTGGAGGTAGAACGGATAGAAGAATGAATTGGGCATTATTACTCTATGTACGTATATGACTACATGACCAGTGTGATCTACATATTTACAACCAAAAGAATGAGAAGTTGTACACCATTTATGTATGATGTGTCAAAATGCATTCTACTATCTTGTATAACTAGTTAGAACAAAAAGAAAAAAAAATGGTTATCCAACTGATCCAGCAGTGTCCTTTGAGTCACCTTGAAACTTTTATCAACAATCAACCAACCAGACTTCCACACTCCCTTCAAAGATGGGCAGAACTACAAAGAATGTTTATTACATTCCTAAGAGAAGAAACTGAAAATGAGCAACTTTTCTAAACCTTCAGGGAATTTGGTATCGTAGAAATTAGACGATTATGAAAGGGCTCACAAGAGAATTGCTGGAAATTATGGAACTATTCCTGATGGTACGGAAGTGCTGTGTATAGGGTTCCATGCATGTTTCAAAACTGGTAGAGAATAGCTTCTTTATACGGAAAATTTTACAAACCAACCAAGATATTAAGGGCTTTCGACAGAACAGATTGTGAAATATGAATCTGAATGTATTAAGAATGTCTGTCACGACTTCAATGAAAAGAGTAGAGGATGAAAATAACTGAACACATCAGCCTAGGAAAACAGTGCTTGTACTGATATAGTGAGGCTACAGACCAAATGAGCCATACACAAACGTTGTACTGTAGATGCCAATTGGTCTTTCACAATGATACGGCTTGAGGGATTCTCAAGGTATTTTACATGTACTTTTGTATTTAAAAATTAGTAAGTTATAGAAAACTGAACGTAGGTTTTTCTCTGGCAAATAAAAAAAAGCTAGAAATAAGCAATAAGGTAGGCCTAGAATGAGCCTGTATTACTGGATAAAGATCCATGGTATCAGTATGAACCCACAGTTGTGTGTGTATATATTCATACACATACATGGATACTCATGTTATATGTGTGCATATGCCTGGTTTGACATAGACACCTATTTCCTAACTCTGTCCATTGAGAAAGCTTAGAAATAATGACAAGCTATATAAAACACACATCCAACACTCAGATGCTGGTTTCTAAATATAATTGTCTAATAAGTGTAGCAAAAGCTGTTACAAAAATGGAGGAGTGGGAACAATACGAGATAATTTGGAAGATCTTATAGTGCCAAGAAGAAAGGAAGAAGGGAAAGAAGAAAGGAAAGTAGAAGAAGGAGGAAAGAAAGAAAAGGAAAGGAAAAGAAAGCTGTAGGCATGGTGGACACCAAACCCAATGAAAAGAATTGTCAACACAGCTGAACCAGTTAGAGCCTAAAATAAATAATGACTTCACTGAATTATTAAAACTCAAAAGATAAATGAGTGCACAAGTCCATACTGACATAAATACAAGCTTTAGTAAATAAACAAGAGAGAAGAAGCTAATCTTTCTTACAGATAAATTCCAAGTAATGCAAGAAGACCTTCCCTACTTCAGGAGGTACAGCTTTGTTCCCCTCCTCTTGGGTATAGCTGGAATTAACAACTTATTTGTACAATGTAGAGTATTGTGGGGGAAAAGAAGAAACTAGAAAGGAGGAGGATCCTGGTAGACTGCAACTTAGCAGAGTGATCAAGGTCAATGACACCAGTCACAGCTCATGTTGACCTTGTACACCTCCTGATTCCAGGCCATGAGAAGCTGTGTCCATCAGGATTCTTCAGGAGCACAGAAACAACAGTAGTCTCAGACATAGACAAGTAGATAGACAGACTGACAGACATATTTATTTTAAGGTATTAGCTCTTGTGGTTCTACAGAATACCTGACTGATAGTATCTAGAAGCTTTAGTCAAGAAAAAGCAGGAAAAGTCAGAGAAACTGCAAAAGGGAAGACACCGAAGAGACATCAAAGCCAGATGAAGCAAGGCATTCTGAGTTGGATTGTGAAACAGAAAGTGTATCTATTGGAAAAATCACCAAGTCTTAATAGTCTGTCATTTAGGTAATAGTATTGCCAAACATGAAAGTCTTAAAATTTTACAATGTAGCATGAATACATTAAGTATTAAAATTAGAGAAAGCTGGGCAAAATGTAGAGGGCACTACTTACTAGCAATTTTATGGAAATCTAAACTTATCCCCAAATGTTCACAAAAAAATAGAGCAAAAATTCAAATGGAAAATATTTTTAATATATTATAGGCAGAATCAATGTTAATGTATTACATGAAAACTAATTGGTACTCTTCAAACATAGGCAAAATAGCCAATTATTTAAAGAATATCATTTAAATCCACTTCCAATGAGATAATACTCAGTGGTTACCAAATTTCCACTGTGTTTTGTTTGTTAGCCTGTAACTGGGGCTTGAACCCAGGTCCCTGCACATGCTAGGCAAGCACTTTGCCCTCCAGTCCCAGGAGCTCCTCTCCAGTCCCAGGGTTTTTCTGTAAATCATTCCCCAAATGGGGCGAAAAGTTGAGTTGCACATGCTGTTCAAGTGTGTATGAATTGGAGCAATATTCCTAGAGGAATATTTGATAATCTATATGAAAATGAAAACACCCACCATGTGACCAGGAACTCAGTGTGGGAAACTTAGTCTATGGGGAAGATAGTATTTTAGCTTCACGCACATCTATGTAAAACAGAATGATTGAAATCTCAGTGTCTGTGGAACAGGTACTCTGTCATCTGAGGAGTCTTCTCTCCTCTCTTGGATTGATCTGAGTTCCCTGAGGGCTTCTGTGGTCATCTGTAGAGGGCACTCAGGTCTGAGCAGTGTTCTCCCTGTCTGTGATTTTCTTTGGAGAGTGGGTCATTGCTTGTGCTTCTGTCTGCTTTTAGTTAGCATCTTTACCCAATGTCTTACCTTACTAGGGCTTCTGGTTCTAAGAATCAGGTTTCTACTTTTAATCTCTATCTTTTCTGGATACACAAGCTCTGCCTCTGACATGTCTGTGCATCTTCAGGGATGCCCGTGATGAGTTTGTGCACATTCCTCCAAATGATATTAGAACTGGGAGCTCTACATGGTTTCATCCAATGAGCATCCAGCCATTTTTGCTCTGCTAGTCAGGCATCATATCAGAACAGGAGTTTCTCCATGAGGATTCCCAGCTCCCAGCTTTGTGGTGAGGGAGGGAAGAAAACAAAATATTATCCCATAAGAGTTAGTAGAATTCCTTTTGAGATGGAAAAAATGTATATATAGAAAGGAGAAATGAATATTTATATACCCAAATGCACATAGAAATTGCCTGTAGATATCAACTCTTAGACAAATTATATTTGTGTTTAATGTTCCAAACTTTAAAAATGCAAATACTTATTTTTAAATACATTTCCATGGGGAAATGCAATTCTTAGGCCCTCCCTTCAAAAATACAGTTCTATTGCTTTCAGAGAATTTTTCAATGAGAAAAAGTTAAAGATTTATTCCAGCACTCTTCTAAGTTTTATAATTGTCTTAGAATTGATTGCTGCATGAAATAGGCTTATGTGTTCTGACAGCGTGTTAATATAATAGACGGAATTTTTAGTAGCAAAAGAGTTACAATTTTTCGTTGGTTGTAATAAGTTTTTCCCTCCTTTTCATTGCTGTCTCTTTGTAGATAAAATGGAATTTCATAAGCTCTTGTTTTTCAACATCAGTTTCTAGGAAATTTTCTCATCAGAAGGCCTTGTTCAAGGCTAAATACAGCTCAGAGAAAAACACATCCAAAAAAGTCTTAAAAAGATTTATTGTGTTGTACTTAATGGGAAATATTGTTACTGTAAAAATACATTGTAAGTTGTAACCTTGACTGTTTGTTTACTAGGGTACTTGAAAGTAAATGTAATAGCCTTATTTTCCAAAACAGATAAACTGCTTTTCCTCTGCTATCTATGTAGTATTTTCTAAACCATTTTCTCAGGAATAACATATCTGTTTTAACATTAGTAAAATATGTTTAATTTATTTATGTTTATCATTCAAATGTAAGCTATATAGTTTGGAATATTTATTCTCTAGTACTAGAAAGGCTTGGATTATTTGTATATGAATTATACCATTTTTACATTGCCAGACTGACTGAAACTTGTTTCTTCCTCACTTTTGGTATTATTTTAAATAAAGAAGATCTTGTTTTGCAACATTTACAGATATATGAATGCCTGTCCCCAAAGACTCTGATGACAGTCTGCCTCTCACACAAGGCACTGGCAGTGGCATATACTCAATGCCACTTGTTACTGGTAAAAACAGACATAGAAAGAAACTGGAATGGAATCCATATGGCAAATGAAGGCTTTCAATATGTGACCACTTTCTCTGCTGTTCAAAGGCAGTAAAGAAATGGGAGGGATTGTGAGGCATTCTAACCTTTCAAATGCTTAGCAGCTGATGAATAAAAACCTAACCTGGGGTAGGACTGGACAAAATGTTGAGTGTCTCAAGTTCCTTTCCCTCCTGCACACAACCAACAGGGTGACTTGACTGTCAGGACATATTCCAGATAAGGCCCTGCTTCCTGATCTAATGGCACTGGACTACTCAGGGACTGTCCCTCAACAATTCCAGCCATGCCAGTCACCAAGATGGGCACTGAATATATAACAAAATCACATACAGTCTGTGCTGATTGGATCATGTGGCCCTCTTTAACAAGTAATGCTTCAATGTGGCCTACTTTGATAGCACATATTTTTTAAATGAACATTTATTAATGAGTAGCAATTAATATAATGACCATTGCTAATCATATAATTAACACTAATAATTTAACAGTAATTATTTTATGTAATGAACCTACATTGAATTATCTGTAATGTTCAAGAAAATTCAGAGGACTTGATATTTAACTCATCCAGTGATTACATAAACCTTTGGGGTAAGTACCATCATTATATTTTCCTCACACAAAGTCCAGATCACATGTAGTTCCAGTAGTATTGCCAATTTTCAACAGCTGGTGGACTGGGATTCAAACCCAGCGTGTCACATTACCCTTCATTGAGAATATAAATGTGTATGTATTGTAGCTTGAGATTGGTTCTTTAAAAGAAATTAATATGGTGCAGTGAAAGGGGTCTGTGGGGATGGGGTGTTCTGCACACATATATGTAATAGCTAACCTGAAGGCCTTTGAAACCTGAAGGCTGAGAAGAAAGAACAGCAGGAAGGTGATTAAGGTAGAATAAATACCAGATGAAAAGGTTCTGAGGGAGGAAAATCATGCCTGTGAGAAAAGTAGAAATGAGGCAAATCTGGCTCTGAGCAAGTGTGCAGGAGAAAGGAGGATCACAGGGAGTCCACGGGTGGCAGAGCAGCAGGTCCTGGGCCTCTTTCCTTCCCACTCACCAACCCATCATCAGATATGCTCTTTTGTTGGAAGTGCATCACACACATGGATCATGTGACACAAAATAAAATTTGAGTGTATTTGCTGTAGTCAGCACCCAGCATTTGTAATACTGTTTCAAGTTCTCACATCTTTGAGAAACTTAAATATTTTTATGATAATGTACTGAGTCTATATGTGTTCTGCAGCAGGAAAGTCTCATCATAGCTCATGTTAAGAGAGGAAAACAGACTAGATGTTTCAGAAGGTTTGGCTGAAAATATCAGATCATTCCAATTAGGTTCCACAGACAGCTGTCACAGAACATCCCAGACTGGGTGGTTTAAGCAGTGGTTTAAGCAAATGTGTTTCCTCACTGTCGTGTCCAAAATCAGGCTGCCAGCCAAGGTGGCTCCTGGTGAGGCCTCTCTTCCTGGTTTGCACATAGTGTTCTCTCTGTCTTCAAGTGACTTTCCCCCTATGTCCTGTGTGTGCACACTCCTGCTACCTCTTCCTTTTCTTCTTTCTACCTCTTTCTTTTCCAGTCCTATTGGATTCAGGCCTCACCCATAAGTCTTCATTAACTCAATTACCATTCAAAGACTCTGTCTCCAAATAAAAATCACACTGGGTATTGAAGTCTTCTTCATATAAACAATTCAGTTCATAACAGCTTCCGAGAGGAAAATAAAAATTAAAAAATAATAAAGTGCATGATGCCACCAGATTATCTGTGACTTGGTTGAGAAACAACATAACATATTTAAGACAAGATTGGACTCAGAAAGACCTGAATCAGAAAGACCTGAATCAGCCAATGTGTTCTTTGGCTTAGTAGATAACCTCTCTATGCCTTGATCCCTAATTTATAAAAGAAGGAAAAGCATTTGTTTGAGTATGGAATAACATATTTTTGCAAAGCAAGTGTACCAGAGTGGCTGGTACATAAGAGCATAATGTGGTGCATTTGCAATTACTGTTTTCTTGGTAAAACCATATCGCTGCAATACCAAAGTGCTGTATAGCAAACAGGAATGAACGACTACAGCTAAAGAGTCCCACCCTACTCTGTGGGTTGATGCCTGGTAAAGGCTTCTTCCTGTTCCACTGCTTTCTTTCTGGATCCTGGTATGCACCTGGGAAAAAAGAGAGATACAAATACAGAGACAGAGAGGTCCATCTGGTGTCCACTGTCTCAAAGGAAATCAGTGCTGTTGTATGAGGACCCTTAGGACCTCATTTAACTTTTTCTCCTTTAAAGGTCCTTCCTCCAAACATGGGTGGGCTGGGAGTTAAGATGGCCACACGTGAACCTTGGAGAGACACAAATGCGTCTATAACAAGCCATACCTGCAGAATGTAGGTATCTTCTCATCAAAATGTGTCACCAGCCCTTACAAGGCTGAAAAGGCCCCATGTAGTGATATGCTGCCAAGTGACTGATGGATCTCTTAGAGGAGTGGCTGCATCAGGAACTCCATGTGGGGTTCTATGGCTGGAGTTTGGTCTCTCAGAGCGACAGCAGCCAAGTGTGTCTGGGCATCTGTGTCACCGCTGCCACAGCAGTCATATCGCAATGGAGTGGTCACAGCACAGCAAGAGGTCCTCAGTAGGTCCTTGCATTGGGTCTCTAGGGTTGTTTATCATCCTGCCCATAAAAGTTCTTTGATGAGCTGTAATGATGATTCAAAGACCTCAGCACTTTACTCCTTGTCCTCAGAAGGAACTGAAGGAGTTCCCATGGAATGCTGGTCAGTTATCCTGTAAAAGGTTCTTCTAAAAGCCTGAGCCTGACCTCTGAATCACTCTTTGGCTTCCTGTATCCCCACATGACTTCACCCTGTTGCATGTGAACCAGCCCTTGCAAGGCTACCCAAAAGCTCAGCCAAGGCTAGCACCATGCCCTTGAACCTTAGGAGAACTGACAGATGGGTTTAGTAAACCTATGATGTTCTTTTCTAAGTGTTTAGGATATTAAAATATTGTAAGACAGATATAGGGTCCACTCTTCAGAATGTAACTGTTTATGAAAGAAAACACATTGGAACTATTATACATCCCAAGAGAATAGCAGACATGCTGTTCAACACAAGTACAACATAGAAACCGCATGGAAAATGGAGAGGAGCCATAATGTAGGAAGTACTTTAGATAGTCATTTGGGTTAGTTTCTCTGCGTGAATTAAAAGCAGAGCTAGCAGTGCTCAGGGTAAGCTGCCTCTGGGTGCATGATTTTTACAATTAGCATGGTCATTTTGGCGTGGACTGCATGGGCGTAGGTGGCTAGTTGAGGGAAGTTTGTAATGTCCTGATAGCCTTCTTCCAGAGGGGCTCAGATCCAGCCAACCACACCCATAAAACAGTGAAAGGAGGCTTGTGGTAACCAGATCCAAGCATATGTAGTTCAGCATTGTTACCTAGTACCAAAAATCAAAATATAGACAGAAATACATATGTGTGCTTATGCGCATATGTTTAAAGCACAGTGTGAATTTGAATGAACACACCTATGTGAAAGCATTTATGTGTATGTGATCATAAACTCACAGAAATTGGATGGATGGAGGTACACCAAATTTTTACTACTGGTTTCTCCAGAGTGAAGAGTTGCTTTATGAGACAGAAGAAAAGATCCTCTAATGCTTTATAAACTTTTGAATTATGAGTAATACAATTATGATGGAAAAATTAATTATAAATAATTTTAAATTGCTATCATCTTTTATAAAGGTTTGATATGTAGATTTTCAGCAAATATTTATTAGAAGAATGTCAAAATGCATGTTTTTGTCATATGTGTACCGTACTGTTATGTCACTGAACTGTCATTATTTTGTGATTATGTGACCTCCCAACTCAAGTTATTAGATCAAACTTAATCGAGCAAAATTGCATTGAGCACTGTTCTGGGAAAGGAATGTTAGCATACAGCTCGGTATGCCCAGAGTACAGCTTAGTTTTGAGCTCAGTTTGACAAGTCAAACAGACACAGCTTAAAATCTTGTTCCTAATATTTACTTTTTATTTAATTCTGGAAAACTATTCAACTTCTCATTAAGATATTCCTTCTCTAAAAGATGAACAATAAACCAGGGAGTGGGATAACTGGGTCAAAAGGTGGGTCTGGGTCCATTCCAAGTTTTCTGAGGAATCTACATCATGCAAAACCATAGAAATGAAAAGTTGTACCCCATTTGTGTACAATGAATCAAAATGAAGTCTGTAAAAATTAAAAAAAAATAAAAGAACAATAGCTAATGTGTACTTTGTGAAGTATTATGAGAAATATGTTTTTCCATATAAAATCCTGTTTGCTGAGTCACTGATGTTTTGCAAATGCTTAATAGAGGTCCCCAAAAGTGCAGCAATACCTTGATGTCATCCACCCACACTGTTCCCTAAAATCCACATTTCCTTCCTTTTGTTCTTTTCCTTCGTTTTTAAAAAGATGGTGATGGTACCTGTCACAATGTTAAGAAAATAATTTCCCAAAACATCATGTTTCCTATTTGATCCTTATAATGAAATTTGGCAAAGCTTTCATTGTATTCTATCACCACATAAAATATTCATGAGAAGGCAATTTATTGTTCTATATACAAATTCTGTTTGCTAGTGCCATTTATAACTTGATAATGAAATAAATTTTGAAAGTACTTAGATAAAAGAAGACAGTTTTTGAATAAGTTTCATTTATTCAATTGTAAGTAAACATGTAATAATGCATCTAAATGAATTTAATGGGAATATGTATAATTACAAATGATTAGAATTAAAATTAAAAGCAAAAATCACAATATTCAAGACCTAATATCTAAGATACAAGTTTTGATAATACAGTGACATAACACATATGATATAATAGATTGATATTCCTAAGCATGTTAGAACTGTATTGCAAACCAATACAGTAAAAGCATTTCTGAAATTTTTCAGACTAATTATTAGATAACTGACCAAGGAAATACAGACTGGAAACTATGATAATTTCTTGAATTCTAATAATCAGAGATAAATGCTGTTATTTTATAGCAGAACATACAAAATTATTAATGCTTTTTTTTCTAGTCAGAGGAAATAATTGGTATGAATGAAATAAAAAGGCTTAAATTAGATCAAATAGAGGAAAGAATCACAGAAAATGAGAAAGGTTTTATAAATAAAACAATTATATTTGGTCAAAGGCAGGTGGGTAAGTGTTTCCAGGTGTTCATATTTACCATCCACTTGTTTTGAGGATGTGAAGTGATACCTTTAGTCTTTAGCTTGTATCCATAATTTATTAGAAGACTTTTAGAAAATTTTCAATCTGGCATCTTGTTTATTTTGTAATTGAGTTTTTAAATTTCTGTCTCAGTAAAGTGTCTAACACACTACAAATGCAAGTCTTTCATATGAATCAAAAGTCAGCAAAATATATTTCTAGAACAATATCGTAGTACTCTGGCTTTTTGATTCTTTATGAATATTACATCCTGAGATTTTACAATTTTATAAGAAGTAAAAGATTAATTTGTCAAGATGTAATTGATATTTAATTAAAATAAAAATATTAATTTCATATTCATTAGAAATCCAATAAATAACTTTGTATAAAGCACCCTCTGACTAATAAAAGTAGGCAAATTGGAAATAAGACTTCATTCTTAGATGATGAATGTAGGAAGAGTTAACCAACTTTAGAAAGCAAACCATTGGCAGGCAAGCAGAAGCTTTTAATGCCAATCTTTCTCCACATTAGAAATACAGATTAAACAGTTCTGTTAGTTCTTACAGTAAAAATTTAAATAGGACAATACTTCAATTGCTTCTTGCAGTAAAAACTTTCAAATAGTCAAAAGTCCTATTTTGACTATTACAGGTATTTTGCATTGTGACATAAATTTTATAAACAGTTTGTCATTTCCAACTGCCACTATGTAAAAATAGAAAAAAAAAACTACCTACTAGCCTACTTATTCATTCACAGAAAACTAGCATCTTACCAACATTGAGACTTTCAATCCAACAATGTGACATCTTTCCATTTATTGTGGTCCTCTTATGTATCTTACAACATTTTTTAGTTTTTAATATGTATGTTTTGTGTGTACTCTTAACTTATTTGCTCACTTAACTAACCTATTCGTAGTTCTTAAGCTATTACAAGTGGCTTTGTTAATCATTTTCCAAATATTCATTCTAGGTATATAGAAATAGAGTTGAATTTTTACACTGCTCTTGTATTAAAGATGGTATTTCTAAGAATAGCTGCACTAATATATATTCCATCCTCCATGCTCTTCTGACAGTACAGCGCTGACATTCTTTCTAGATGTGAAGTCTCTATTTTCTCCTTTTGAACCTGGGTGTATCTTTCAAAGCGTTTTTAACAACACTGACAACAGAATTCTATATAAGACACATTTATGAATTCGAAGGGTTACATATAAAAAGCAATTTGACTTCCACAAAGCTATTTCTACCTTAGGAGTTTTGCATTTATGCCGTGGTGTAGGAATTCATCTTGACCTGAATATGACCATCTTTAATCGGAACCTCCATGAATACCTCTGAGCAACTGGGACGAGCAGGGGGGCAGGCCCTGCATAGTTTCCAGAATACCATAAATAAACAAAAGCATTAGATGGTACGTGGAACTTCACAGGAAGACTCTGATACTGTTCGTGCCAGGAATGACATCCTTGACATGTTTGATGTTAGTGTGAGATGAACACTCTGAATACACTCTGGCTTGGATGGAGTCAATTTAGCCTGATCATTTCATAAGCCTCCTCCTTCTGAACCAAATCACAGGGCTCCACTGGTCTTCATGCTGCAGCCCAGCACAAAGTTTTTTGTATGTAAATATCCACCCACCAAAGTGCACGATGCAGGGCTGGCTCTGTCTGCCTCTTTCTTCAGACTCATGGACCCTTACTGCAGGGCCTTGTACACAAATATCTGGCATTCACATTGTAGGGACTCAGAGATGAAATGTGAGTGTTCTGGGCAATGGCTCCAAAGGTCCCTGCCCAACAGGCAGCATCAACTCCATAATTACCAGTGAGCAAACCTCCAGATGGTTTCAGATGTGCTTTAGTGTCCGATCAGGGTTCCCAGGCATTCTGAACCAAAGAAAGGGCATCCATCATCTCTCCATATAAATGCCTGACCAACCCAAAATAGGGAAATAACAAACAACTATTTTATCATTTCAAACAACTATTTTTAGAATATTTTGTTAGAGATACTAATATATTTGTACCCTGCGACCTTTTTAAAACCTTACAAGTCTAGTAGTTTTCCATAGATTCCTAAGGATTTTGTACGGGGATGATTCCCCTCTGTTCCTTTTATTTGTTATTCTTACATGGATGAAATGCACAGGATTTCAAAGACAATGTTGAAGATGAAGATAAGAACAGACGTCATTTCTTTACAAGTTTGGGGAGAAAGTGTTCACCATGAAGTATGATGCTACCTGTTTTTATACCTGCCCTTCACCAAGTCAAGAGCATTTCCCTGTATATCTAGAATCTATATCACAGCTTCTATTATGAACAGGTGATGTACTTCATCAAACACATTCTCTACCTGTTGAAGGAAGTAAGCAATTTTATCCTGTATTATGTGAATTCTGTGAACATGTAAATTATATCAATTGCTTTTAGAAAGGCAAGACAACCTCAAGTTCCTAGATAAAATTCCTCATTTTATCTTCTTGATGCATCATTTGATGTAATGCAATGATGTCTTGTTAATAGATTTCTTTTCACTTATCTGTAGTTTCTCTGTAATATTTGTATTTTACATTCTTGTTAGGGTGGTATTGACCTCTTTCAATTAGTTGAAAGTTTTGAATCTTGCTTTCTTTTTTGAGTTTGTCAATTTCTTAAATATTAAGTAAAATTTACCAATGAACCAGTGTGAATTAGAGATTTTCCTTGTACAAAGGTTTTAGTTTTTAAATTCATATAAGGCTATTAAAATTCTTAGATCCTTCTTGTATCAATTCTGATAACTTTTGTCTTTCAAGGAATTCATGCTATTCATCTATGCTTTTGGAACTATTTCTATACAGTTAGCCTTAGTTTATATTTTGCAAACGTGTGATAGTTTCCTAAGACTTGAAAGTGTTCTGTCTCTTGCAATGGCCGTACACATTACACTACACTCACATGAGAGTAAAACCAGGACCCTTTAACTTCAAACTCCAAAAGAGTTTGCACTTGAGGATGCTGTAACTGCAAGCTGGAGCTGGGGATGGCAGCCTGTGGCTGGCAAGATGGTGAATGGCTGGATTCCAGGCTTTCAGCATGCTGGTTAATTTTAATCATTTTGTTGCACCCAAGGGCATAGGAGCTGTCCTTAGTTTTCTGGTGCCTGCTCCTGGAGTTTGGGAGTCTGTTAAAGGAGGTGGCTGTGATGTATGATTATTATGTTTGGAGAGTGACCCTGACAGGGACAATGGCTGGTAGGTGGGAGGCTGATAAGGGAAGTGGAAGAGGTAAGAATTAAGCAATCTTTTCACCAAGGGAAACTGAGAAATTTTAATCACGACTGCAAACCTGGAAGAAGACAACAATTGCAATGAATTATATTAAAAGGATGAGTGATTATTTCCCAAGTTTTGTTCCTGATAATGGAATTTTGTCTTATCTTTTACTTTTCCAGATCATTCAACATATAATTTAAATAATTTTTTCAAGAATAAGTATGATTTTCAAATTTTTCTTTCATCAGGTTCCTTCATACTTAATGTTTTTTGGCAATATCTCCATCTTTTATTATCTCTGTATTTCTATTTACTTGGTGCTTATTTATACTTGTTTTTAGCTTATTAATGTGAATGTGTAGCTGATTTTACAGTTTTCTTCTTATTTAAACATGTATACCTATAAACTTTTTAAAAAGCTCTTTCAAGTCACATATAATGATAAACATTGTTGTTTTACAATTTATTGTCTTTCTGCAGTTTTTAATATGTATTTCATTATGCACATGTTATATAGCCATAATGCATTATCTTAATACTTTGTCTCCAAATTTTGTAAAGTTTTATTTCTCTCCTCACATGTTCATGATTTATTGTACATGTGTGTTTTTTAGTTATTATAAGTTTGTCTTTATTGGAAAAATCCATCAATTTTCATTTCAGAATAAATTTATATTTGCAATTTTTCTCCAAATTATTTAAACATTATTTTGTTTCCTTGTACATCCAATAATTGTTATTGGATGTGGAATGCTGTGAAAACTGCACTGTCAAGAATTTGGATTTTGCATTTGCCCTTAACAAATTGACAGTGAGATTATTTTCTATCAGACAGTTGAGTTACCTGTTGATAAGCTACTTCATGTTATAATTTGTCAGGGTTTGTCTGCTATAATCTTTATGTAGGGCCAGTTTATCCCTATCACTAAAGCACAGCTCCTTCAGTCTCTCTCCTTACCCAGAGTTTAGCAAGGTCTCTTCACCACGGTCTCGCTGGCACCTGAAGGCCTCTAAGCAATATGGAGATCTGGGAATGACAGGCAGCTAAGATTCTTGGTAATTATTTACCAGTTTTTCAAAACTGGCTTGGTTCCAGAATAGAATTAGTGCTCTGTGTGTCTGTTTTTATGTCAGTGCTGTGCTACTTTGAATACTATAGCTGTTATGGTGTAGATTTAAGGTGTCCCCCAAAAGCTCATGTGTGAGAAGATGCAAGAAGGTTTGGAGGAGAAATGATTGGGTTATATCCTTAACCCAATTAGTGAATTAATCCCCTGACAGGGATTAACTGAGGGGTAACTGAAGTGATAGGGTGTAGCTGGAGAAGGTGGGAACTGGTGGCGTGACTTTGGGGTATATATTTGGAGTATATATCTGACAAGCAGGATCTCCCTCTGCTTCCTGATCATGACATGAGTCCTTTCCTTCTGCAGCTTCCTTCCGCCATGATGTTCTGTCTCTCCTTGACACCTAAGGAGGTGTCTGCTGTCTATGGATTGAGACCTCTGAAACTGTGAGCCCTCAAATAAAGCTTTTCTCCTCTACAATTCTGCTGTTCAGGTCCTTTAGTCACAGCAGGGAAAAGTGGACTAAAACAATAGCCTTGCAGTGTATTTTGAAGGCAGATGTGTGATGCCTCAAGCGTTGATCCTTTTGGTTGAGTTTGTTTTGACTATTCAGGGTCTTTCATGACATCCTGTGAATCTTAGGGTATATTTTTTTCTATTTATCTGAAAATTGGAATTGGAATTTTTATAGAGGTGTCTTGGGGGTAGTAGGGACTTGTTTTCAATATTAATTCTTCTAGTCTATGAACACAGAATATCTTTCCATTTATTTGTGTCTTCTTCAATTTCTTCCATTGATACTTATTACTTTTCAGTGTACAGATATTTCAACTCCTTGGTATTTTTGTAGCTATTTTAAATGAGATTGTTTTCCTAAATTCTTTCTTGAAGAGTTCTTTATTAGTCTATAGGAAAGCTACTGATTTTGATCTGTTGCTTTTATATTGTTCAACATTTCTGAATTGTTTAAAAGTTCTAACTTTTGGGGGTGCAGTTTTTAGGGGTTTTACATATAAGATCATTTTATATGCAAGCATAGGCAATTTAACTTATTTCTTTCTAATTTGATTTTATTTCTTTATCTTGCCTGAAGACTCTGAATAGGACTTCAATATTATGTTGAATGGATGTGATAAGGCTAAGGATTCTTGCCTTGCTTCTGATCCTGGAAAAAGTTAAACTATCACTATTGAATATAATGTTAGTGATGGTCATGACATATGTGTCTTTCATTACTTTCATTCATAATCTGTTGCTATTTTTATCTTTAAAGGATATTGGAGTTTGTTAAATGATTTTTCATCTTGTATCGAGATAACACAGTTTTAGTCCTTCATTTTGTCAACGTGGCATATCATGTTTTGATTTGAATATATTAATTTGAGCAGTGTAACAGCATATAGAAACAAGAAATAAATCCATGTGTTTATGATCAATTAATTTTTTACAAAGATACAAAAGGAAACAAGGAGAAATAACAGTCTCTTTCATAAATGCAGATGGAAAAAAACAGATATCTACCTTCAAATGGATGAAACTAGACCTATTTCAATCATAAGTAAAAATCAACACAAAATGGATGAAAGACTTCACAAAAAGACTTGAAATCTTAAAATTATCTGAAGAAAATAAAAGGCAAAAGCTCCCTGACGTTGGCCTGGATGATGATTTGGGGGTGTGACTCAAAAAGCACAGATAATAAAAGCAAATTGCATAGATGGCGTCAACAGGGTAGTAATGAGACAAGGGAGTATTTGCAAGCTATGCCTGTAATGCTTGAGTAATACACAAAACATTTAGGGAAATCAGACAATTTTACAGCAGGAAAACATAACCAGACTGGAAAATGGGCAAAGAATCTGAAGAGGCATTCCTCAAAAGATATATACAATATAAGAAATTCTCAAATATCATTGGAGGGTAAAAAAATAACTGGAATCAAAAATTCTGATGAACTTAGAATAATGAAAGAAAAAATGGCAGTAACAGTTCTATTAACAGGTAATAATGATCATTTTTAGTCTTACGATAGAGAAAAGGCAAGGACTATGTATAAACACACATATAGATACATGTATATACATATTTATGAAATGTAAAGGCTACATAATGTTTAGAAAGAGGTGAGAAAAGAAATAGAACAAGTGTCCCTGATTTTGGAGATACAAATAAAAGAGCATCATCTTAAGTGAAAGGCAGTGTTATCCATGTAAGTGTAGAGGATTGCTGCCTTCTTCACATCTGCATATTGTATGATTTAGTTTTTTTCTACATAAAGTGAGAAACATACATTCCACGTGTAGGAACATCCAGATATTTGTACAAATCTTCCCTTTGAATTCACTAAAATTACCATTTTATTTAGTAGTTTCATTCATTTTAAAAACTTCCAAAGTATATGACAAAAAAATGATGAAAGTAATTAATTTTTTTTTCTTGGAGAAAAATAAAGTTTTTGTTTACTTCCTTATCCCAACTACTAAAAGTGTTGAATAAAAATTTGTGATATCTCTTCTACTCAAAATAACATATGGATCATAAAATCTCAATACAGCCTTAATTCAAATTCTCAAAATGAGAGATAATGGTAGCTTTTTAAAAATGTTTTGATTCATTATAGACAAATGGGCTACAACTTTCATTTCTCTTGTTGCACACAAAATAGTCACACTATTTGTGTAATCATACATGTACATAGGGTAATGATGTTTATCTCATTCTATTATCATTCCTTCTCCCTTCCCCCTCCCTCCCTCATTTCCCTCTACACAATCCGTCCTTCCTCAATTTTTCCCTTACCCCCTCCCCTCCCTTTATGCATTATCATCCACTTATTACAGAAATCATTCATCCTTTGATTTTGGGGTATTGGGTTATTTCACTTAGCATGATATTCTCCAACTCCATCCATTTACCTGCAAATGCCATAATTTTGTTCTTCTTTATGGCTGAAGGATATTCCATTGTGTGTGTGTAGATAAATATATATATATAACATTTTCTTTATCCATTCATCTATTAAAGGGCATCTAGGTTGGTTCCACAATCTAACTATCCTGAATTGAATTGCTCTAAACATTGATGTGACTGTGTCACTGTAGTAGGCTGATTTTAAGTCCCTTGGTGTAGGCCAAGGAGTGGGATAGCTGGGTCAAATGGTGGTTTCATTTCAAGTTTTCTAACGAATCTTCATACTGGTTTCCAGAGTGGCTGCACCAAATTGCAACCCCACACAGAAGCTTGTAAGTTATATACACATTTTTAAAGACTTAGAAATGCATCTTTAAGAAGCACTTTAATCTTGTTTACCCTACAGTTCACCTTTCCTGCTGCACTTGGGTATGTCATGATGGGTGGCCTTCATCCCTGTTGCATCAATAAGGTGAAGGGCAAGGCTAAATGTAGCTCTTGCAGCAAAAGACCCTCAGTGTTTGCTGCCAGTTCTGTGTGATAGCACTTAGCTAATATTTATGGGGAAAAATGAACTTCAAATGCTGAACAAAATGGGGGTGGCGTTCATGAAAGTTGTTTGTGATTATCACCTGGTAAAGGCCTAATTTATAAAGCACTCACTTTCAAAGCATGCAGTGTACTTTCTTATACCTTCTGTCAGTTCAATGTCTAACATAGTACTTGTTAGACATTGACAGCTATAAAACAGATGAACAAGCGAGATTTGGTGTCAAAAAGAAAAACAAAGTCCAAGAAGAGGAAGTTCAGCAGGAAGACTGGAAGGCAGTCACACCTGGTCAGCTCCCTCACACCACTGAGTCAAGTTTTTAAATGTTGAAAAAGAAGAAAAGGGAGCAGAGAAAATACAGGCTTGCTAACAAATAAGGAGGGCCATAAAAACCAATGAGCCATTGATAATGGGTGAGGTGCAGCCCTCGTTTTTTAAAGAGAAAAATGAAATCAGGAAATTTAGGAAATTGGGAAATAATGACAGCCTGGTTAAAGGAGTTGTTGATGGAGTGTAGGTAAGAGGAGGCTGGCTAGTCCAGCAGACAGAATAAGTGTCTCACTGTGCAGTTGGGGAGGAGGGTCTAATGAGGTGCTGTTGGGCTGAATCATCCTGTTCCAACTCAGTATCATCCTTAATGACATGAAAGGAGTGAATAATGCATGATGGAAGATTGCATGGGAATTGAGCTCACAGGAGCTGCAAGAAGTGCTGTAAATAGAAACAACAATAAAGCAAATGGACTTAATAAAAGCAATTTGAAATATAAGTCAAAATAAAATGATCTTTGTAAAACTAATCAGGCAGCCAAGACTATAAATGCTAAGAGAAGAAAAGCAAATAAAATTCCAAATTGTTACTGGCAGATAATTTCTTAACCAGTTGTACACCTATTTCCTGCATCTTATGTAGAATAGGTTCCTGATAAACATTACAACTGATTCAACTGGTGTCAGAATAATGATGCTCCTGCAGTCTAGCTCACTAAGGAAACACAGGTGCAAACCTCAGCTAGGCATCTGGATCATACACTCAACTCACTATTAAAGTTTGCAACTTATTAATCAAAGAGAATCATAGAGCTATATCTTTGGTAGCATTCTTTAAGCAGCATGAGAAGAGAAATTCCCTATGGAGGACTTTAATATGCACATTCAAAAATAGAAAAAATCAGGAAAAATGGATAGCAAAAGGTGAATGATAGCAGAGCTTCAAAAAAGCAGCAGTAACCTGTGCCAAATGATAGGGAAAGGTCAAACAAGATAAGACAGAAAAGCTGCCATCGGATTAGGCAATTAGGATGTCATCTATGAAAATTGACAAATAGGGGCTGGGTCGTGGCCACAGCAGAATCCCAAGATTGATGAGTGACTGGCTTTTAAGAAAATAGAGAAAATATGACTTTTCCAAGAAGGTGAGCCCTGATGAGAAAAAGTGAAATAGGATGGTAACAGGAGAAAAAGTACAGGATAAAAAACGATGTCTGAAATTGGGAGATAGTTGCAGAAAATAGAGACAGAGAGGAAGAACACTACTACCGCACTCGACTAATTTCTCATGACTCAGATCAGAAGCCACCTACTTTGTCAAGCTTTCTGATTATTCCTGTGACTCTCCTGGGTAAATCAGGCTCTTACTTTAGGCTCTTCCCTCTGCTCTCTTAGGGCACCTACTCTGCATCTCAAGCTCATGACTGTTCGTGATGGATTCTAATATTTTTCCAATATTCCAGTGCTTCGCTCAGTTATGTTTCTTAAAGACAAAGATAGTGACTGCTTCCTCAGTTTCTGCCACTGTAGATGTCATGTCATGGTGGATTAATGGAGTGGTCATAATGAAAGCATGAAGTAATAGAGAAATTACAATTTTCTTGACCATACAAAACTCTTAGCTAAAAGTTCATCTCCAAGCAGGATAGGGATTCTGGTAAAACCAATAATAACAAAGAAGCTAAAGATGCAATGGGGCAGAAAATCAGAAACAGAGAAAAGAAATGTAAATCAAAGATGAAGAGGATCACAGTAACAGAGTAAAGCAAACAACCAAATAAGTCAGTCTGTAAAACAGTGGAATTCAGGGACTGGTGGGAGAACCTAACTCAGAAGCTGAATTCATGAGTTTCTGAGCCTTCTCACTTCAACATTCTCTTCATTAAAAATAATTGTTTCCTAGCCCAACCATTGATATAATTTATTTTTTAGTCTAAAAGCTAAAAGGAAGTTTGCTTCATCAAATATTTTTACAAATTGAGGAGTAGGGATATTTATTGAGAACTTCTGGTGGTTTAAAAGGACACAGAAGAAATGTCAGGCATAGAACCTAAGTGGAGTAAGTTTTTATTGAAAAAATAAAAATAAAAAAAGCAAAGCTGGCAATACAAGGAACCAAAAAGAAATCTAGAGAGTAGTAAAAATCAGGAAGTTTAAAAGTGGAACTGAAGTAAGTGCTTGTAATCTTTTCCACCAGATCCTGTGTTAGCTGGCAATTTGGCCATGGAGATCTTTGCTACATCAAGAAGCTTGGCAAACTGTTGAGGTATTACATGGCCTGTGTGTGGCCCTAATGTCATGTGCTGTCTCCTCCACGTTCTGCAGGGTTTTATCAGACTCTGGGTACAGTAGACAGGATTTGAAAAGGAAAAGGAATAACATCCAATGAGCTAATGCTCAAAGCTGTCCATAGTACAGGGCACACGCAGTCCACTGCCTACTTATAAAAGATTTTCTCTATAGCAAAAAAAAAAAAAAAAAAATTCATAATTCTTGCTGCATTAGCAAAAGAGCTGAGGTCATAGCTCTTGCTGATATCCAGAAATATGGATCACACTAAAAATAATGCAACAAAATTCTAGGGAAATAAACAAAGAACAAAAACCTTGGAATTTTGACTCTCAGTTACCATTTGTCACAAGTTAGACATCCTATATAATAAGGAATATCCAAATGAAAACTTACTTAGCAAGTTAAGACATGAAAAATATGAAAGAATATTTCATTTATTAAAGCTATCATATCTTTTCAGTTGAAGCAATGGATCTGATTCTCTTATTTCCCTGTAGCATAATGTGATGGTTCATCTTGGTTGTCAACTTCACAGCATTGAGGACTACCTACAAAATGGGTGTATCACACTGTTAGGTGTATCTGTAAAAGTGTTTCCAGAGTCAGTTGGTATGAATATCAGCAGGGACCTTTTACCTGAAGGAGGGCAGCACCATCCATGAGAGTAGGAGCCTGCTTGGAGCAAAAATAGTGAGAAGAGGAAGCTCCCTCTTGTGGGTGGCCCTGCTTGAGTGTTGCCTACTGTGGACATCAGACTCCAGGTTGTCCAGCCTCTCATGGATTTCAGTCAGCAATTCTCCATGGGTTTTCCTGGTCTTGAGCCTTGGACTGGGACTGCAATGTTGACCTCTTTCTCATTCATACACTCTGGCTTCCTGGACTGAGTAGCTATCAAATCTCTGTCTCCCCAGCCTTCACATGGCCACTGTGGAACTATTCAGCCACTGAAGATTGTAATCCAATCTAATAAATGCTGTCTTACCATCAGATATTTACATAGATGATAGATAGATAGATAGATAGATAGATAGATGATAGATAGATAGATAGATAGATAGATAGATAGATAGATAGATAGATATAGATAGATTCTATTGGTTCTGAAGAACCCTGGAGAACCCTGATTCACATAGCAAAATTAAAGCAGTTCTCACATTTTCATGGGCAATTCACTTTTAATGATGGAATAGTATTTACTATGTTTGCTCACATTTCTGAATATAGTTCTGAAATTATTGCAGCTTACAGAATGAAACAACTTCATGGGATCCTGTGTGCTGTGGAATATTTTGCCATGTGTTGAGATTCAATGAGAGCCTTATGTTTCATCAAGTTCACATCCCATAGCACTTGAATGGAACGGCACTTCCTTCAAGACCTGAAAGACTGAACCACGAGACCATGAGGACATACTCCTATTACCACCTATGACTTTATAATTAAAAAAAAAAAAGAATTACTGAGAATTTTCAAGTAACATTAAAATAATACAGAAAAGGAGGAAAAAAATTACCTACACAAAAATCAGGGTTTCAGCATAACTTAAGACAAAATACCCAGACTTGAAATAACTGCTAATAAACAAGAAAAAAGTCATTTCATCTCAATCCTTGCTCTCTCTTGCTCACCACCTGCCACTTGCCAGTCTTTGTTCTGAACAAAGGCAAAAGGAGAGAGACAGGAATATAAAGCAGAGCCTGATGACTGACCCAATGTCAATGCCAGAAATACTAAATCCACCTCAAGTCTGGAAATACAAAATCCAAGTTCAGGTAAGACAATGGAAAAGCATTTAAAAGCATGCTTGATTCAAAGGGTCCAGCTTCAAAACACTGGGTTTCTGGAGAACAAAAAGAAGGAAAGTAAAAGCATGAGTTCAGCAGGCATGGACTGCAACCAGCAGTCTGCATCCATCTGGGGATTGTTTGTGACTCCAGAGGGTCAACAGGGTCAACACATGAAGCTAGCTTGACCCCAAACACATAGCTTTCTGTCCTGGAGTAAATGGGACAGGGAGGAAAGCTTCCATTAGAGGCTGCTGCACTGTCCCCAGCTCAATGGCATGCACACAGCATCAGTCACCAGCTCTGTCCTTACCTCCAGAGTCAGTGGGAAGAGATTGGAAAGTGTTTATTTTTCCTTCATCTGTTTTTTGTATAAATTCTTCACAGGGGGTTACTATGAGAAACTGTGATGGAGGAAGTTGTTATCGCTAATGGCTCTGAAAGTTGTTAACTTTAATGGATTAGAACTAGATGCGTGTTCATCGCAGTGATTTCAGGTAGCAGGGGAATTGAGTAAAAGACTTTTTGGGCTCTGGCTGGAATTTCAGAGTTCAAATTACATTAATACCATTTGACCAAATCTACTGAAAGAACAATCCAAGCACAAATCCTGTCATTGCCCTGGGCTCCCAGGATTCAATGGAAGGTTGACTCATCTCTGTAAATATATTTAGGTTTGGGTAACTCTGACTGAATTTCAGATTGATTTTTTCCAATTCTTTAAACATGGTATATTTCATTATGTTTTCTTCTCAAAAATTAATTAATTGGCAAATACAGATCATTGCTTTAAGTACTTTCTCAGAAAATGAAGACATTTTTAGTTTATTGATCTAATCAAAGAACCACGAAAATGAAATAGAATACTTTGGAGAACAAATGTTAAAATCATACAAATACATATTACCTACACTTTAAGTCAAATACTCAGGTCAAAGTTATACTATTGTGGAAAATTGTTTTAAAAAGTTATAACTTTCCGAATAGCAAGTAAAATGTGAAGGAATTGAAAAGCCACTTCCCTCATCATCACCACCACCACCAATCAACACCACCACCATCATCACCACCACCACCAACATCAACACCACCACCATCACCACTACCACCAACATCAACACCACCATCATCACCACTACCATCAACATTTTCAGAAGAGGAAAGAGAAGAGAAAATTATCTAAATCAGCAACACCAGGAGTGCAGATAGGAGAGGGAAGTGACACGTAGGCTTGTGGCAATAAACGCAGTGACCGCAGCAAAAGAAAGGGCATAGTTACAAAGATACTGGATGAGACCACTATACAAACTAGTGGTTACTTTAGTTATCTCCCAACTGAATGCCCTTTAAAAAAGTAATGTGGGCATTTCATGTAAAGAACTGGTCTCTTCAGACAGGGGTACAGGGAATGGTTCTCCTGTCAGCAAATGATCAGGTGAATTTGAGGCTTTCAGCTCAAAGCTGAAGGGTTCTCATCTTCATTGATGTCCGCACATGTATCCAGTCCAAGCCACAGGGCCACAGACCTTCTTATCAGGACCTTTAGCTTACTGTGGGAGCCCTCAGGTAAAGGTAGCCAGGGCAATAGCTACCATACAATGTGCTACCAAATTAAAATACACCAGACTGGATTTGATGGGCTTGTGGTCTTGGCCAAATATGGAACCTGAAAACTGCCCTCTCTCACCTCTGTATCCCAGTGACCTCAGGACTGGGGGAATTATCTTCTTTCTCAAAATGTCATCTGTTTCCTACCTCAGGCTGAGCAGCAATCCCTTCAGGGAAAACCACTAGCTTGTTTCACTCTCTGCCCAGGGAACCCTGTTCTCCTTTGCAAAGTTGACGCAACCCTGTGAGAATCCTTTATTGAAGACTGAAAGCGAAGCACAGCTGGCAGAGCTATGTGACCTGAGAACTCCTAGAAAAAGGCACAGAGATGGTCTCAAATATCCATAAAACAGCCTCCAACTGTGTGAGCAGAGTTCAGCTCAGGCTTCCTGGAGCTGACTGAAGCAGTGAGTACACAGAGAGTCTATCTGGTTATGAAACTGTAAGAAGAAAAAGATGTCCAACTTGTGAATTTCCTGTTCGTTTTTCAAAGTCCTGAGACTGACTCTCTTGTAAATGAACATTCTTTCTGTTAAAATTATGTTTTCTCTTTTTTAATGCAATTATGTTACATATGTAATGTCTTTCTAGTACTTTTCATAGATTGGTCCTCCAGGGACTTATGTTTAATAAATAAATGCAGACAGCATATCTAGTAATCCAGAATGTTCCCATTTCCTCTATGTAGTATTTACAATGGATTTCACCACAATCTCTGTTTTATAAAATATCTTTCCAAAACCATGAATTTAAAAATATCAACCATTTCCTAAGCACAGTGGCACATAACTATAATTCCAGTGGCTCTAGAAGCTGAGGCAGGAGGATCCCAAGTTTAAAGTGAACCTCAGCATCTAAGTGAGGCCCTAAGCAACTTAGTAAGACCCAGTCTCAAAATAAAAAAAATTGAAAGGGCTGGGGATGTGACTCAGTGGTCAAGTGCCCCTGGGTTTGAACTCCACTGCCAAAACAAAAAACAAAACAGAAACAAAACAAAAAAATCCCAACCATTTGAATTTGCCAAAAAGTCAGAATTTTTTTAAAACATAATCAAATTCTATTGTAGAATGATTAGAAATGTATAATATCATTAGGGTTTGAATTTTTAAATGTATTTTTACTTTCTGTATTTAATATTATTTTAAATAAGAAGATAAATGCATATCAGTATAGAATATATTTAGATAAGGTTGCTCCAAATTCTTCTAGAAATTAAATGATTAAGCCTGGTGTTAGCTTTCATGATAACTTAACAAATGGTTAAAATTTTAAACAATACAAGTTCATTACCCCACAGTTCTGTAGGTCAGAGTCCAAATTGTGTTTCATTGGGCTAAAATCTGGGTGTTGGCATGGCTGCATCCCTTTATGGGGACAGGTGTGTTTCTTTGCTATTCTAGCTTCTTAGACAATTCTGACCTGACACCTTTCTCCATCCTCCAGTCCAGCATGATCTCTCTTCCATGCTAGGTTCTCTTGTTTCTCTGGTTCTCTGGTTTTTTCCTATGGACTCACTTGATTAGATTGGGTCTTCCAACATTGTTCAGGATAATCTCTCCATTTCAAGGTCAGCAACTTTAATCATACCTGCTAAGTCCCTTCCCACTTAAGATAAAATATTTCCAGGTTCCACAGTAAGGGCATTGGCAACTTTGGGAACACTCTAAAAATCTCAAAAATGTTGCTAATCATGAAGAAATAAATACCTGATGTTTTGTTAAAAATGAATATGGAGATTCATTTTCTGTCAATAATGTAAATCCACTATAATTTTAAGCAAAAATTGTATTTAACAAAGACTGCAGGTTAAATAATTATACACATGAACATAAAAGTAAACAACTATCATTTTCCAGTGATGAAGTTCTATAAGCTAAGTAGGGGCTCAATTTACAACTTTCAGGTTTTCTGATAAGCAGAGGCCAGGTTGGCACTTCCTCTCGAATCTTTTGGTTCCTCTCACCCCCTCAAGGGCATACTTAGACCATGGCCTTGGAATTTTCTACACCTGGTGTTGGAAATTGGACTTAGAGTTAAAGACATTCACTAGGGTCTGAGTTGTGATCCTCCAAAATTCATACCTTTATATGCTGACCTCCAGAACCCCAGAATGTGACTGTGTTTTAGAGATAGGGTCTTCAGAGAGATGGTTAAGTAACCTGGTAACATGGGTGGTCTAATCCAGTCTGGTGGTTGTCAAGAGTGCAGGAGGTTAGGACACAGAGAGACCCTGGGGTCAGATTGTGCAAAGACATGGAGAAGATGACCATCTACAGGACATGCCCCAGTAAAGGCTCACCAATACCTTGACCTCCAGCCCCCAAAGCCATGAAGAAATAAATTCCTGCTGCTTGGGCCACTCAGCCTGCAGTGCACTGTCACGTACTGCAGTACACAGCAGCTCTTGCAAACTAACAGAACCATGCTCCATAATAACAAATTATAACCATGACAATGGAAATGTTTTTACAGAAGTCCTTGTCTCCTAATCAAGGGTTGAATTGATTCCTTCTGTTATTGTTTCTAGTGTGCTAAGAATTCTCCTTAGGACTGGAAGAAGCAAAGAGCAACATCCAAAATAGCACTCCGACTTACTCTGGGGACAGGTTCACCCCAGTGGTGCTAGAACAAGTGGCTTTCCTTCCTTGAGGGATTTGGAGAGTGCAGAGGTCCTCACAGCACAGACCTCCCAGAAGCCCTCCTGAGGCTTCTGCTATTTTCCTTTTTTATGCTGTTACTTTGATTCTTGAGGGAATATTTACTTTGAAATTCTACTTTGTATTTTCTGCATTTAAAAAGCTATTTGATTAGAAAAGTCTTTGCAACAATGTGATATTAAGCCCAGTTTGTATCAAGAAAAGACTGATGGAGGCTAGGGGTAAGCTCAGTAGTAGAGCATGCAATTACATTGCCAGAGGCCCTGCGTCAATCCCCAGTGCCCAAATATCCTTGTATCATAAAATCATATGCATCTTTATAAATACCACTGGAAATTTCTGTGGAACAGCAAGAGTTTTCCAAGATTGCAGTTCCTTAGGGAGGAAATGTCAAAGCCAGGTGCAGTAGCCCACTTCATCTCTGTCTTTGTGATTAGGAGGTTTATGTTGGAAGACCCCTGGACATGAGTGGGGAAACCAAGGCCAGCTTCTCCCTGGGGCCCTGACTTGCTCTGCAGCTTAGGAAAGGAACCCAACCCTTTTCATTCTCAGGCGCCTCTTCTGTATAAATGCTGAGCGTTAAATAATCTCAAGTTCCTTTATAGTTTTAGAAGATTTAGACTACACTGCTCATTCTGGTAAGGACTCTCGCCTCATCCTCTTGGCTACACTGAGGCCAGAATTTTGCTTTTGCCTGTTCATTCCTTTACCTCTTTGCTTAGAGAGAAAACTATGTAGTAGGAAACACCTTGCTAAGGAGACACCTACAACCTGTGTGCTCCCCAGAACCGTGGCAGGCAGGACAGCTCTTACCTCCTGCCAACTTGCTCACTGACTCCTGTGTGTCCCTCACTTCCCATTCTTTTGTTCACTCTCCCTTACCAGGCATATTCAGTGCACCCAAATTGTCTACCAACTCCAATGATCTGAGCCCTGGTTGGAAGTGGAACACTTGGTGTCATTCTTGACCATAAAGACTAATCAAGAATAAAGCAAGAGAGGACTGGTCCTTACTTAAGCATGTCAGAGTAAATGATAAACAGATTTGTGATCTTTGACCACAAAACACAGCACATCAATAGCCAGCAGGGATGGGTTAAACCTCTAACCCACTGCACAACAAGGGTGATTTGTTGAGAACTAGTTCTGCAGACAGACTGGATTGTTTTCCTGGCAGAGATCAGCATCTTCGGTATGAGAAAAAGCGGGCTGTGCAGGCAGGAACCAAATGAGAAAGATGACATTGTCAGGGCAGCCGTGGCCGGGACCCCTCTTGCAAATAGCCTAATGTCTTACACAGGAGGTTCAGTGGTTCATATGATTTAAGAAAGAAGATAAAAATCCAAATACTTGAATAAAGGCTTACACATCTCTCTGAGAATAAAAGGAGAGACTAATCTCCCTTGGTAAATAAATTAGAGCTTCAGGTAAAGAGGAGCTTTTGATGGACCTTGAACTGAATAGGTGTTGACAAGTGGAGTCAAGGGAAGGGCCTGTGTTTGTGAAAGGGAGTGCCTTCATGTGTGTGCACACTCTGTGTGTGTGTGTGTGTGTGTGTGTGTGTGAGTGTGTATGTGGCAGGGCAGTCACGGTAACCAGGGTGAGGTTATGGCAGCAGTGGGCAGACTGGATTCCTGGATATGGTTCAAGGGGCAGGCAGAATGCTAAGACTGAGCTGGACACAGATGTGAAGAAGGAATCTAAGACATAATTAGCATATTTAAGAGAATGGGAAAGTGATACCTTAAGATAATATTTTATACCACAAAATGTATAAAAATAGTCAAATACATTAAGAAATGGTAAGAACACACTATTTTATTAGAAGAAGTAGCCTCACTATAGATGCATATTTTCATCAGTTGTAAAGTGATGGCAATTTAATCAGATTATGTAAGCCAATATTTTGCCTTACATCGTAAGTCTTATGGTGTTTTAAGAAAATGTTATTGGTGAATAATAATATGTAATTTAACTTTCATGCATACCTGCATTTGTGTCCTTTGTATTTGCCTGGGTCCTCTCCACACCTTGATCTATCAACTTGAGCTTCAGGATCTAGCTGCTCCCCCATCTCAGCTTCATCTTAGCTGTGCCTTAATCCTTTCTCCTGCATTCATGTTCCATTAATTGGAAAGTAGCTGTTGTTCCAGAATCATACTTGTCTATGCCTCCTGCCTCTCCACCAGGACTATGCTTCCACTCAGGTAGCTGCACATTGGTAATTGATTTCCCTGTCTCAGCTTTCAATTCCCTCAAATTTATCATTCACAGACTTGGTGGAGAAAATCAAAACCTAAATATACACAAATCTTTATTCTTATGATTATCAAATGCACATATTTTTATCTGCGTAGTTAGAAAGGGAATTTCTCAAGGAATGGAATTGTGTTTTATTGATATGTGGGTGTTGTTCGCAGAGAACCATGCACATAAATGAAGAAACTGACAGAAATATGTTGAGTGAAACAGAAAGAGATGCAACTTATTTTAGAGGAATATTTAAATTCTCCTTCTTTGAGTTGAGAGAAAGGTTATGCTTGCCATAAAATCAATTTATTGCATTCATTCAGTAAATACTTATTAAGTTCTATCTTAGTCCATTTGAGCTGTTATAACAAGTGCCTTAGATTGGGTAATTTATAAGCAGGCATTTCATACAGTTTTGGAGGCTGGGAAATGCAAGATCAAGAAGCCAGCAGAGCTGATGTCTGTAGGGGCTGCTCTCTGCTCAAAGATGATACCTCCTTGCTCTATCTTCACGTGGTGAAAGGGCAAGGCAGCTCCACTCAACCTTTTCACAAAGTGCTGGTGATGGGCACTAATGCCACTCGTGGTGGAGTAACACTCCTGACTTCATTGCTTCCCAAGAGGCCCATTGGTTAATAATGTCACATTGAATAATAGGTTCTAATATATAAATATTACCAAGAAACCAACATTCAGGCCAGAGCAACTACTGACTCCACTGCAGACTTTGGTGATAGAACATTGAAGAATGTAGTTCATGTCTTTAAAGTTTAAATTCTTGATAGAGATTTCAGACAAAAACAGCTGGCTGGGAGAAAAAAATGAGAATCACTAGAGTGTAAGAAGTATAGTTAGTGGAGAGAGGTTGAAATTTTAAATGCAATAGGATAGATTTCTTTAAAATTTCATAAAAATATACTAGACTAGGGAATAGACCAAACTAGGCAAATGTAAGGAATTGTGTTAACAAGGGAAAGAATACATATTGCTAAGTCCTTGAGAATTGTGTGCTCAGGTGAGTTTGAGGAAAATTGACTGGATCATTGTGATTGGTGATTTATTTAGTGATAGGAATTGCATGCCCCAGGTGGTAATGACCTGATATTAAATCTATACAGGTGTTGGACCCCAGAGAGGTGATAGTCTGAAGCTGACTGTGAGGAACAAAGAGAATGCCCACCTGAATTCAGTGCAGTGGTGAGAGGCTGGGGAAAACAGAACAAACCCCTGCCAGAGTGTCTGCAGGAAGCAGCATCATTAGGTTGGTATGGCAGTTTCATTTAGAGAGAGTTGAAGGTAATTTTTAGAGTGGCAAGCACGAAGGTTTTATTTATGATAGACCATAAATTTCAGAGAACTCATTGGAGATTTTTTAGTAACTAGAAAGGGTGGAAAAGGGGACATACTGAAAGACATGGCTATGTGATTGAACCGTTTGCAGTAAGGAACCAGAGAGAAGCCTGGCACCTCGTGGTGAGGGAAAGAAGCAAGTAGAACAGGTAATGCCTTAATGAGATTAGGTCAAGTTAGTCTCAAAGAAGACAGAGGTAGCTAAGTATTGTAAGTAAGTATTGCATTTCTTCCCTGTCTATAGAGTTAGGAAACATGAAAGGCAGAGTCTCAACCTTTTTTTTTATACCAATAACTTTTATTTCTTGTATTACATAATACATATTTTTATTTGTGGTGAAAATATGTTGTTCATCAGAGTGTGACAGAACTTATATACATTCTAGACCTCTGCTCTTGTGAACAAAGGAAATTAATGGACCCCAAAAGCAAGTGTGTTTCTCCTGGGGGTCATGGGCTCTTTTGGACATCCTTTGGAAACCTGAGAATTCTGCCAGCCAGGATAATTCATAAGGTCCACAGATAGCCACTCAACCTGCTGTTCAGTTCAGACCTCCAAAGAAGGCTGTCACTCTCTAACACACTGCCATCTTTTGACCAGGAGAAGCATAGCAAAGCAAGAAAGAAGAAAGAAGGCCTTGTTGCCTGTTCCCTGCACCAAATGGAAGCCACACTGAAGCAACCACTTACTCCACTGTTGCAAGTAATTAACTGGAAAGACAGAACAAATCAAAATGGAGCCATGTTTAATGAGCAAATACTTCACCTTTCAACTATTTCAGTCCATATGGGGCATCCATTTTTAATCTATTAAGGTATTAACATTTCTATAAGATCTTTCATTCTTTCATTTTTGTATGTGATGCTATAAAAATGTACAATTTAAGTCACCTAAGGACCATATATTGTTAAATTCTTATAATTCTTTCTACAGTTCGGATACATGTACTATTCATACACTGGATATTTTTGAGCACCTACTCCATGTCAGGCTGTGTCTTGGGTGGTAGAGACGAGGGGGTGAACAAGACAGATACGGTTTCTGTCCTGATGGTTGCTACAAATTCTTTTGAGTGTTGGACATGTGGGAAACAAGCATTCTATGTATTTCCAAACAGTAATTTGGGAGAGGAATTTAAATCTAATATGGAAGTTTGTGTCTTTAGGGGTGATGTTTAAATGAGGAGCAGAAGGAGAACTGAAAGTTAGCAGAGGACAGGGCAGGGGATGCTTTCCAGATCTCAATGCATTAGTCTTATTCCTCTGAATCCCTAGCAATTATTTATTGTTGATGACCATGATTTTGATACAGAAAATTACAGTTTAAGCATAAAAGGGAATCAAATATCCACCTGGTATTCAGAATAAAATCTTAGGTACCATAATACTTTATTCCAAAGTGTTTTTATCTTTTTCAGAAATATGAAATACTCCTCAAATCTGTTACACTGTTTCACATTTTTCATTATTTTATTGGTATTTAGTCTTTCTAAATTGTACATTTCCAATTGTCTGCTAAAATTTCCATGCTTAAATTCATTCTTTTAATTTAAGTCATATTCTCTGAGGAGAGAATTGTCATCATTTTACCCAAATGGAAGCAAAGTGTGAAGCCCTCCAAAAAGAAGGTGCCAAGACTATAAGATGTGGAAGGGATTATTGGGAGATGATATGATTTAAATAATACATGTCCTCTTAAAGCTCATGTGCGAGACAATGCAAGAACTTTCTGAGGTAAAAAGGACTGAGTTATGAGAGCCTTGACCCAATCAGTGAACTAATCACCTTAATCCCCTGATAGGGATTAACTGAGTGGTAACTGAAGGCAGGTAGGGTGTAGATGGAGGAGGTGGGTCACTGGGGTGTGTCTATGGGGTTTATATTTTATATTTGGCAAGTGGAGTCTCTCTCTCTCTCTTTCTCTCTCTCTCCCCCCCTCCCTCTCCCTCTTCCTGCCTCCTCCCTCCTTCCTGGTATGACTTCTTGAGCCACTTTCTTCCACCACACACTTCTGCCATGATGTTCTCTGCTTGGTTTGGGACCTGAGGAATGGAGTTGGCCATCTATGGACTGAGACCCCTGAACCTCCTAGCCCCAAAATAAACTTTTCCTCCTCAGATTGTTCTTGTCATGACTTTTGGTCACAGCAGTAAAACAGTTGACTAAACCAGGAGAAATGCCTGTGAGGCAGGGAGCCAGAGGAGGAGAAAACATGAACTGGATGAACAGATCTGACTCCTGGGAAGGAGACAGAGAGACAGGAAGGTCTTCAACTGCAGTGCAGTTCTAAGACTGGTAAGGCTGATGAGCGGTCCTCACACTAAAGTCTCCACCAGAGGAGTCCTGTGTCTTAACAAAAGTAGCTAACTTAGAATCTGTGCTGCACACTGTCACTGGCTAGGAGCAACCAAGGATGTTGTCACCTTGTGCAGATGCACTGAAGGACTCAGCACAGCATCTGTCAGTCAATCATGTTCCCTAAAGTAGGAAATCTGAGAAGCACATTCTCTCATCTGCCACGGTAATTACCATGCCCTTCCAAATAAGCTCAGTTAAATATAATGTAGTAGAGTTAAGGACATGAGATAATTCTGCAAAGACAAGTGTTGAGATAAAAGAGAATGGTGAGCTGTGGGAATCCAGAAACCAGCAAGAAGCCTTTGGGCAAAGATTGGTGTCGTGGGTTGATTTGTGTTATTCAAGGTACGTATGTTGAAGCCTTAATCTCAGTACTGCAGAATGAGACTTTATTTGGAGATAGGGCCTTTAAAAAGATAATTAAGCTAAAATGAGTCCCTGAGGGGTGGCCTTAATCCACTCTGATTTACGTCCTCATAGGAGGAGATTAGAACATACGGAGCAACACCAGGGATGTACCCACACAGAGAGCGGACCTGTGAGAGTGACGTGGGAAGGCGTTCATCTGCAAGCAAGGAGAGCGGCCTTAGCAGAAACCAAACCCAACAACCCCTTGGTCTCAGGCTTCCAGCTTCCACAATGGTGAGAAAGTGAATTTCAGTTTTTTAAGCTGCCTGGTCTGTGGCATTTTGTTCTGACAGCAGCAACAAACTGAAGAAATTAGATTCTTCGTGATGGACGTCTCAACCATTGGATATGCCCAGCTATCTGGTGACATATCCACAGTATAGAATACCATCGTCCCTGCAGTTGTTTCTGTTTTCTTTAGTCCTTGGGCTTTTCAGGGGAGGTAGCTGAGTAAGATATTTGAGTGAGGACTCAGATAGGTCAGACCTAGCCATGCAAAGATCTAAGGTCATGAGTTTTCTAATGAGAGGGAAATCTGGAGGCAGAGGTTCTGAGAGCCTGAAAGGCTAGAGGAGCACTTGTCAAAGGTGTGCAGGAGGAATTTTTACAGTACATGAGTTATTTCCAGGGTTATTCCGGTGAACAGTACCTTATTTACTCTACAGAGGGCGCCATTTGCTGGTCACTTCCATGATGGGTGCATCCTGGGATTACAAACGTGGCTACTCTTTAGAGTTGGTTAAATGCTCTTTAGAGACCTTTCCTACATGTTTTGATAGAGTTAAATTTAAATAAAATTTGGTGGGATTAAATAGATTAGTAATTCTTATCATCCTCTTATTTAAAGATAAAAAGTGTGGAAGAATGTAATTTGTGACATACCTGGAAGCTATGGAGTACACTGAAACGCATTCTAGAAAAGAATCAGCTTCTTTCCCACTGTGGTTAAGAAATAATGACATTAATTTTCTAAATTTACTAAAGCTGCTATAAACAAAAGACAATGTACTTGAAGAAGTTTTTACACCTAGTTTAATTAAAGCAAAAGAGATTTAGTTTTCCCTTTTTTATGAGACAAGCTCCATGTGAGTTAAATTAAGGACAAAGTTTACTCTTCAAATATCAAGCTAAGCATTATCAAAATTAACATGTAAGCTCTCTGTTAATTGCAAATAGATATAGGTCAGAAATCAAAATAAATACTACAAATTTAGAAGTTAATGGAGTGAGGATATATATGTAAAACAGTCATGTAATATCCAAGTTCCAAGATTATCCCATGGGTTAATATATAATAGCACTGGAACTAAATGTTTATAAAAGGAAAGCATCAATTTGATTGGCAGTGTCAATCTATCATTTTATTGGCCAATTCTAAATTGAATTCAAGTCCATGTAACAATATAACTTATTATTACATAAGACTTTTGTCCCAAGGAGAATAAAAACATGAATTATTATATGGCTATTATTTGAGGAGAAAAAGGCATATAATCTTACTGAAAATTGGAAATTAAAGACCTGTGGAAGAACCAGTGATTCTGAAGATGGAAAGAACAAAACAGATGGTTTCACAGGTTTGAAAACTGTGTAGCAAGATGTTCACACCTGTAAATTGTGCTTTTTGATAATAAGTTTCTTATCCTATTATCACCAATACAATTCAAGGAAAAATGTTCTTTAGAAATGTTAAAAGATACATAAGCAAGGCTGCAGCATAATTATACTCCTGAATTAGATTATTTATGCTTCCTTCCCTGGAGCTGCTACTGTGGACATTCACCTTAGCTAAGCCCAATTCCATGCTTGTGTGTCATGAAACTTCCCTGAAAGTAGCACAAAGTAGTGGTTAAGACCATGTTTTCAGTTTAACTTGAGCTTGAATCTCAACTCCACCACTTACTGTTCATGTGACTGTGAACCACCTACCCACTCTATGCCTCCATTACTCTATCCTAAAACTTGACTCCCAGAAGCACTTTCTTTAGAAGTTTATCATGAGAACTAAAGGAACAAATGTAGGTAAAGCACTTAGGGCTGGGCATGGCCCTGATGAGTGGGGGATACCTATTGACTCTTTCTTTTCTGAGCTACAGAAACACCCAGACAACAGAATGCAATGGCAGGTGTGCTTGGGTGTGTGGTATGTCCTACAGCCCAGGCAGGAACACAATCTTCAGTATCCAAAGCTAACTTGCTTGTCTATGCAGGTCAAACTGTGACACAAATCCTACTGAGCCCATTTGGAAAGCAAAGTAAGTTTTTAAATTTGCAAAATGTCATGTGATCTTAACCTTTATTTCTAAAAAGAGAATGAACATTACATTATTTGAATATGTCCAATGGTAGTTTCTAAAGTTTCCAAGTGTTGGGTGGTTCACTAATTATTCTTTGTTAATACTTACACAAGCAAAAGATGGAAATGCCATATAGTAATCTCATAGGAAAGCAGAAATTGATGCAAAATAAAATCAAGAAGACTGAGTTTTAATAATAAAACCAAACCAAGACAAACAGACTAAATATTTTGATTGTTAAAGGAAAGCAGTGTGGAGATTCCTCAGAAAACTTAATGGATCCACCATTTGACCCAGCTATCCCACTCCTTGGCCTATACCCAAAGGACTTAAAATAACATACTACAGTGATGCAGCCACATCAATGCTTATAGCAGCTCAATTCAAAATAGCTAGATTGTGGAATCAACCTAGATGCCCTTCAATAGATGAATGGATAAAGAAACTGGGGTATATATACACAATGGAATATTATTCAACCATAAAGAAGAATAAAAATTATGGCATTTGCAGGTAAATGGATGGAATTGGAGAATATCGAGCTAAGCGAAATAAGCCAATTCCCAAGAACCAAAGGCCTAATGTTTTCTTTGATAAGTGGATGATAATACATAATGGGGAGTAGTGGGAGGTAAGAAAAGAATGGAGGAACTTTGGATTGTATAGAGGGAAATGTGGGGGAGAGGCAACAGGAGAAGGAAAGATAGTAGACTGAGACAGACATCATTACCCTATGTACATGTATGATTACATGAATAGTGTGAATCTACATCACGTACAACCATAGAAATGAAAAGTTGTACCCCATTTGTGTACAATGAATCGAAATGCAATCTGAAAAATAAATAAATAAATAAATAAATGTTTAAAAATTTTTTAAAAAGAAAAGAAAAGAGAGAGAGATGATCATGCAGAGTCACATATATTTTCATCCTCACACAGAGGCCTTTAGATTCACCTTAACAATTCTCCCAACAGAAAGCTAAACTAAAAGCAAATTTTATTCATCTGTTTTATGTAATCTGAAACTAATATCAAAAGTATTATATACATCAATAAATTTATTTCATATTTTCAAAATTCAAACTGAGATTAATTTGTAAACTTTAAATATTTGTTCTATTTAAGTGTTAAATAGTTCTATTTAACATTTGTTTTATGTCAACATTTTATTTAATTGTTCCTGTTATCAAACATATTATCAAGTGGAAATCATTTTGATTTTATTTATAATGGTTAGTTTTATATTGGCTAAGGTATATTAATCAAATAGTAATTTAAGTATTGCTGTGAAGCTATTTCATAGATGTGGCTAAAATCTAAAATCAGTTGACTTTCACTAAAGGAAATTACTCTGGAAAATTTAATTGAATCTCATACACTTTGAATGCCTTAGCAGCAAAACATAAAGTTTCTCAAAAAGAAACTTAACTTTGACAATAAAACATGGTTTTCCTTCAGTCTTCAGCATGCCATGCAGATTTCAGATTTTCCAATTCACACAATCATATGAGCCAATTTATATATAATATGTGTGCACACACACACCCTATTGGTCCTTTATCTGTAGGTAGTAATTGATTCAGTGTTGAAATGTATCCTCTTACTACAAATGAGTTCATAATAGGTTGAAAAACATTGAAACTTGAATTTACCCTGACATATTTAAATCATGCATTGTTTGTTTATGACTATTCAAAATAAATGAGTCAGAAATTTGAAGCACGGTTAAGTATGTGACAACTGATAGCCAGACAGAATGGAACTTGAACAAATCAGGTCCAGCAGACAATATGATTGAGTGATTTATTTCAAGGACTTAGACCACCTTAGAAATTCACTGGGTTTCTGTGGAGTCTCCATGGACCATGGAGGAGAAACACACGTAAGCCACCAGGAAGGCTCTGCTTTTTACTCCCAACTTCCAGTCTGCAACTAGCCTTTCTACTTTTATTAACCCATTTTGTCTCATCCTTCCATATGTGGAATGCCCATAGTAACATTAGTGTATAACATACAGCATAATTACATAATACATAATTGTATAATAATATCATTTAACATGATTAATTAATATGAAGAGATATATCAGCTCCAGGTCAGGACATATAGCCTATTTTAATGCACCTATGTTGAGTTCCTTGAGACATTCACAGAATTGAAAACTTGGGACATAATAGGCCAAATATCGTATCTCTGTGCAACTTTATTGTAACGTAGGATCCCTATGCTAAAGTTGGAATAGCATTGCCTTGATGAGTAAGTTGCAGTTAGCTTAAATGCAAGAAAGTAAGGATATGGATATTGCATAAACATCTTTTCATCTTTAGAAGAAAACATCAGAATTGGTGAAGTCTGAATTTTAGAATCTGTCCCCCTTAAAAGAAAGGAAAAGGCATCTTTCATTTTACATAGGAAGTTTTTCTTTAAATCAGAACCTTCTTTAGAGTTTTGTAGTACAAGGTGCCCTCAAGGAATTTATCAAAATTAATTTCAGGAAAGAAAAATATCATTTGAGCAAGATGTAATGAATATATATATATATATTTATATATATATATATATATATCATGCTTTATTAATGCTTTCTTCTCCAGGTTACACTAATTTCTCAGGAACCTTATGGAGCTAGTTTTCACCATAGCCTTTGCAGCCTTCTGCTTCTGGGTTAAGATTGTGTCAGGTTTTCCATTATAATAAAATCTCTGTTTGGGGATTTATAATTTCATTTCAAGTCTTCCCTGCAGAATGACACTCGGTAGACAAACTTTGCCTGGAAGAGAGTTTCTCCATTTTAAATTCAAAGGCAGATGACGTGCAGTTCCTCCACTAAAGCAAGTAGACTTCATTTTCTCACTTAATAGAATATTATGTTTGTTTTTCATAATTTGGCACTTTATTTAATATTAAGACTCTTTAAAAACGTTGAATTCAAGAAAGCAATCTAATTTGAAGTAGACTTTATTCAAACATCATCAACATAATGCACAGCACCTTAGCTTTTTGATACTCTCAAACCTTAAGTTTCTAAATAATTTAATGTAACCTTACATTCTGAGAGAATGGAGAAATTTCCTGAGGCGAAGTCAGTTAAAGTTGCTTGGCATTTGTGCTATTTTGGGAGGTAATAAGCTATTCCCTACTTGTTCGGTGTCACAGACCCCGTGTTTACACCATATTATAAAACCCGATGACAGACAGCCTAGCTCCAGCTGGCAATGTGACCTTTCTTTCCCTTAGTGATTCCATACAAAGTAAGCACTTTCTTCTCACTCCAACTTCCTGTTCTTGCCTTCCTTATAGCCTTGGCCTTAGCTTTTGTAGAATTAATGAATCAAATGACATTATACTGATGAAACACTGTGAAGTGCAAATAAAAGATGTTTATGTTACTACATGGCTGCCTAAATGATTGGGTTCATCTCCTGGCACCTGATTTTATTAATTCTGTTTATTGGCAGCAGGCTAACATGGGAAGAATTTTTGCTGTGACAACAGGCATATCTGGATTTGAATTTGTGTCAGAACGCTAACAATATATGATGGGAAAATGGTCTGACCTCTCTGAGCTTCGTTCCCTCATCTGTAAACTGGGGATTATAAAGCCCACTTCTGATTGCATTTTTATGAGAGTTATAAAGTGCTTGGCACCCACAGGCACTCAACAGATTGCAATTGGATGATAATTGTAAGGATTAATATTTTAAGAAAAATAATATTGATTAAGACTTTAATTTTAATAATTGCAATATACACTAAAAGAGTTAATGGTCTAAACTGCTTCATTCAACACACACGTTGCTGTAGGACGGAGAGCAGACAACACCCAGGGCAACCTGGAGTGTGGCCAAGCGAAGGGCGACCTCCAGAGAGTTGGCTGGCGGTTACTCAGGGTTGTGTTAGCTACACGCTTTTGCTCTCTGTGGATAATTTATGCTCATGCCTGCATTCCTCAGATCCTAGTCAGAGGCAGAAAGAAGTGAATGAGAAAAGTAGTTATGACAATACCAGTTTAAAAAAAAAATACCAGTTAAATTCAAGTAAAACAGTAAAATTCGCATGCAAAAAGCTATCCTGATTAATAAAATTTGAAGTTTCTCTATGCAGCATAACTATGTGGAAGAATCTCAGGTTTAGCATCAAATATGCATTGATTTAAATTTCATCTCTACCACTCTTGTTGTCCTTCTTTCATAGAAGTGAATGCAGTGGAAGGGACTAACTGCCAAACATAATAAAAGACTTTAGAGCGAAGGAGGATGAAGGACAACGGGACGGTGTTTCCCCAGGAGTTAAAACCTTAATGCCCAATCCTGGTTGCACACACTTGGTGGATGAAGTGTCTTCATATGTTGTGACATCACCGTAGGAATTTTACTCATACTGTCACTGCTGAAAAACACATTCTCGAACAGCAGGACAAGCCATTTCAGTACAGGTTCAGGATCCACTTCCAACAATCCAAAATGGGAAAATAGATTGAAATAATACCTTAAATTCTGAAATTCTGATTGACTTTTTCTCATAGCTTGTAAACTTCAGAATACATCCATACAGACGATAGTAGATAGATAGATAGATAGATAGATAGATAGATAGATAGATTGATTTCTTCTATGCCCTCAGTGCTCAGTCAAGGAAATATTATCCTGATGGGCTCTAAGGAACCTTGGCTTTTCATCTCAGAACAAATGGACCTTGGGGAGGGAATCTTCTCAGGGAATTCAGGGAATCTTCTTTTTTGTTCTCTGACTCAAATACACCAACCATTAAGAAAAATGCAGTGTGTATTATGTAGCACCTACATTCAGGTAATTATAGTGAATTCAACAATAGTTAACATTAAATCCACAGATACTTCCGTCTAAAAACAATATGTCTGTACATTTTACTGCTGACCTGTATTAAGGGCACTAGAAATTTGAAGCACACCAAAAGAAAAGTCCAAAAAGTCATTAAAGACAGTTTCTGTCTCCAGAATACATTAGTTTTAAGAGAAATAAGTCAATAATTATAAACTGAGTTCCTTCCAAATGAAAAGCATTATGCTAAAGGATGAGTATTTTTTTTAAAGACAAGCTCTGTAAGTCTTTACCAGCCTGAAGCATCTAATTTAGCAATTACCTTTTACAAAAATACCATTTTCAGTATTATCCCTTTATATGGAAAAAATGTAAAATGTAATATTAAAAGAATACATAATTACAGTTAGGAAGAATACCTTATTTTACAGGGTGGTAATGATGCTATATTGTGTTCCTGAAAAGGGCTCAGAGATTGGGTGTAAACTAATCTCATTACAAATAGATGACCGTTATGTGGTATAATACAGATATTAGTTAAGGAGGCTTAACCGTTCCACAATGTATACATGCTTCAAAACATCATGTTGTATATAGTAAATGCATACAATTGTGTCAACTGAAAAATGAAGGGAAAAAAGTGACACTAGTCACAGTCCACAATGTTTAAACTATATCAGGACAACTTATATGCTTATATAAGTATATGGCTGAAGAAAGGAGTTATTCTTAAAATTAAGTCTTCTAAATGATAATTTATCATAAATATTTAAACCATAATGAAACTAAATACAAAACAAGCAACAATGTAAAGAATAGCCTTCAAACACAAACACCTGGAGATTTCATTATCTGCCTTGTGCATACCCCAGCTAGATGCGCCTTTCGTACAGAAGAGTTTATTAGGAGCAGGTAAACAAAAGGCTATTATGCCAGCCAGGTAAACTTATTCAGCAACTTTGGGAACTATCCAGAGACTCCAAGAGTTCTGTGGGTTATCAAACACAAAGCCAGGCATTGTATCAAATCATTCCTTCATCGTATGCAATGCTAATTTTGTCAGCTGCAGAGCTGTTCCTGAGAAAAGTATCAATATTCCACAATTAATATGGATTTGAGAAAAGCAAATTGCTCTTTTTTACGTTTTTAAAATTTTTTAGTTGTGGATGGACACAATACCTTTATTTACTTATTTGTTATATGGTGCTGAGGATTGTATCCAGTGCCTCACACGTGCTAAATGAGTGCTCTACCACCGATCTACAACCCCAGTCCCATTAATGGAAATGCAATGAGTTGCTTTGTTTCTAGTGGGAAGCAGTGGTTGTGAAAAGGAGAGAAGATAAAGTCATTTTATCTGAAAACTAGACATTCAATACATAGCAACTCACTTGGTAAGAGTTTAAGATTTCCAAAAAAGACAGGAAAAAAGAAAAACATTGATGAAAGCTAATTAAGCATGCCTAGTTTTAAAAACTGTGTAAAACTAAATGTGTGAAAATAATTTTTAACATGATAAGGAACACCCATTTCAAAGCGACTGTCCCCATTTAGTTTAGAGTAAACATAAAGCAACCTGTCAAAAACAGAACCATTAGAAATGCTTACTTTATCATTAACAACATTATGTAAATATAGCTCAATACAGTGAGAGAAGCATAAAGAAAACAAATATGTATGTGCTACAAATGAGCAGAAAAAGTTATTTGCACATTTTACAAGCATACATGAAATAGGCCAAAAAATCAACCAAAACAATGCTAAGATTCATAAAAAATATAGAAAATGAACAGTATGAAATTAATATGAATAAATGGATAAAAATAGAACAAAGAGTATTAATGGGTCTAGTCCTGGAGAATCAGTTTTATAAAATATCCAATATAATACTGAGAACTATCAAGAGATTGATGCATTGAAGTGGGAAATTTTAATGCATACTTTTTTAGGATATGTCTACTTAGGAAGATATCATATAAAAATTTTAAGATATAGAGCAGAGATTTTCAACATGGCAAATAGTGAAATAAAGGAATCCACAATTTTATTTTCCAGTGGAACTGGAAACTCCTTGAACTTGTAGTAATATCTTTTGTGGTGGTTTTGTGTGCCTTCTACAAAAGAGTATACACCATCTAATGGAATATGAAAGTCAAAAAATGTTAATGATGTAAAATATCCAATGACATTATCAACGTGTTTGAGTTAGGGTGCATACATAAGTGTCATAAATATATGTGTACACACACACATGTATGCAGGTGTATTTGACCACACATGCGCGTGCGCACACACACACACACACATACACACACACATACATTGAGCCCCTTACCATGAAGGGAAAATGAAGACATAGATGAGATGTTCAAGGTAATGTAGAAATTTTTGATACTTTACATACAGATAGGCACACACACTGGTCTTCAGCCAAACTCAGTCTTTAACTTGGAATAAGGGGAGCAAGGTCAGGGGAGGAGGGATGGAAAAGCAGAGGAACAGCAGTATGAAATTAAAGGGATATCTTGTACATGCCTGAATATATCACACTGAATTCCACTTTTACAGATAACAATAATGTACCCATTAATAAGTAAATAAATAAATAAAATGTACAAAAAGAAATGAGAAGTATTAGTAGTTGGTTGGACATACAAACAACATAATGTACTTGATGAACCAGAAGAACCAGAAGGAGAAAGTAAGAGAATACATACTACAAAAATGTTTTTAAAAAGTAGTGGCCTAAATTTTTCCAACTTTGATGAAAAACCCAAACTCACAGATCCACAAGGCTCAATGAGTTTCAAATTGGATAAGTACAAAATCACTATAGTTAAATTGATAATGATAAAACTGTAGGACAAAAAACCTGAATGTAGACAGAGAATAAGGGATAAATGCAGGGGAAAATGATACTAACATCCTCGGAAGCAAAGAAACCCTGAAGAAACCAGAATATCTCTAAAGTAAGGATGGAAAAGCTTATAGATTCTATAATGGCAGAGTCATGTGTATTGAATTAAATTTACATCAATAATGACAACCTGTGATCAAATATTAAAAACATTAGAGAATGAACAAAATCAGACACAAAACGAAGGGCATTACCCTTGATATAATGAGACCACCTTGGGTGAATATCACATTTATTTGACTTTTCCTTGAAACTGACTCTCAGTGTACACAGCACAAAGCAGACAGATATCATTCAGAACACTGAGGTCACTGAGCTAAGGATTCAGAGGATGAACTTTAGAACTGCCAAGAAGGGGAACCCCAAACCTACATATAAACTCCCTCAGACCCTTGAACAGTTTCTAAAGCACACATAAGTTTCAGTTAGATTTTATATTGCATCGACCAAAAGAACTGAGAGATGGAAATGTCTGTTTTGGCTCATGGTTTCTGAGAGTCAATCCATGGGCAACCTACTCCGTAACTCTGAGCCAAAGGTGAAGCAGAACATCATGGTGGAGGGGCATGGCAGAGGAATGCAGCTCAAGACGTGGCTGTCAGGAAGCAGAGACAGAGAGCTCTGCTCACCAGTGACAAAACAAAACTCAAGGCATACTTCCAGTGACTTACTCCCTCCACTCATCCCCAACCTACCCATGTTAACACCCAGTTAATCCATTGAAGTGGATTAACCCCCTGATCAGACTGCAGCTCTCATAACCCAGACATTTTACTTCTGAACATTTATGCATTGTTTCAAAGAGGAGCTGTGGGGTACTTCTCCTATTTAAACCAAGGCAACATGATTGTGGCAACACCTCAGAGAGCCCAGGGGCACAAAGCTGATGGCCAGAGAAGGTGAACAAAGATTTTGAGAGATGGTCCCCCAGGAGAAAGGTTTAAGTTCAATACCCACTCAGTCTTAAAACAGCTAGAAAAGGAGGAAGGAAGGGGGCATGGAGATGAAGCAAAATACTATATTGATAAAGGCATAGATAAATAAAACACACATGCACACAAAAATATTAACAGCCAAATTTTCTGTCCATTGTTCTACAATCGTACTAAATACAATCGTATTAAAAACGAAGGATGGGTTTTAAAATCTGAACACGTGAGAAATTTAGTATACTATTTCAAATACTCTTATATCAAAAATATACCCCAGACTAAGAAATTATGAAATAACTTAGTGAGGCCCCATGCAACTGAGCGAGACCCTGTATCTAAATGAAAATATAAAAAAGAGCTGGGGATGTGGCTCAGTGGCTAAGCACTCCTGGGTTCAATCCCTGCTGCCAACAAAAGCGAAAAAAACAAAACAAAAAACAAAACACAACAAAAAATCTTATGCTTCTGCCTAAACTGTCCTCAACTTAAACTTGGAATCTTTGAAAGCTTCTGTTTTGGAAGACAAATGAAAATAATGTATTTTACACAAGAATTAAGATAAAATTTAGAAATGAATGAATAATGAAAGATATGAATAATGATCAACAGAAACTAGAAATCAAACTAAGACATACCATTTGAAAAAGAGAATAAGAGCAACAGCTCTCAAATTGTCATTAAAGTAGTCAAGTCCCAAAGCATCAAAAAAAGAGAGGAGGAATTATCACACATAACGAAGTTGAAGAAAATATAATATATTCAATGACTTGGAGAAATGGATTTCAAAATGAATAGAACATATATGTAAAACAGTACTAAAAATGTTAATATGGAGAAAATTGGAAATTTCTATGATAGTAATTACTACTATTTTTCAAAAAGAGTAAGAAAATTTAATGAGCTATAACTAGGACCTATTATCAAACCGCTACTCTCAAAGAACTCTAACCAAGGGCTGTAGTATTAGATAAAAGTTCTATCCTCAAAGAAAAATCATTCTGTTGCTACTTATATTGTTATAAAACAAACAAAAATATTACCACAGATATAATCATCCAAGTAAACTACTAGCACACCAATCCACACAGATTACACAATATCACACAGCAATTTTTATTAAGATTGCAGGAATATTTAATATTAGGAAACTGTCATCCTCTTTAATTTTTAACTTAACAAAGCCAAAGTCCAATGATTTATTTCAATAGATAAGCAGTTTGAAATAATAATATTTAATATCAAAATGTTAGTAAACTAGAATAATAATTTCTTAACACAATAAAAGTCACCTCTGTAAAATAGCAGACATCTCCTTTTATGAAAAGAATAAGACAAAGCTACCAGTCATCATGGTTGTTAGCCAATGTTCTTCTCAAAGTCTAACCATTCTATTAAATATATAAATATTAAAAAGTATGAAATTGCTTATTATTTTTTGATATACCATAAGTTTTTATATACAAACTCAAAGATGTCTCTCAATAAGTCCTGTATTAAAGAACCAGTAGACACAAAAACTAAAAGCACTTTATGAAATAAGTAATTACCAGATAAAACACAATGAAAAAAATAAAATATACATTGGCAAATACAGGTTTGTATGCTACCTTCAGGTAAATGTAAATGGACATAAGAAAAATAAACATGAAGGAAAGAAGAGAGAGAACAGAAGAGGAGATTCAGTAAGCAGAGGCTCATATGCAAATGGTGCCTGACTTAACCATGGTTCCACTCACTTAGTTTTGTACTGAGAAGGTGCTAAAGTGATATGCATTCACTTGGAACCATGTTTTGAATTTTGCATTGTGATTTTTTTTTCTTGGGCTGCTGATATATGATGCAATACCCTTTTACAACGCTGGCCAGTGGCAGCAAGCTGCTGGTCCAAGTCAGCTGGTGACCATGAGGGTCAACAAGGGAGGCTCCACAGTGAGCCCTACTGCTGAGCTGGAATGTCGGGTAGGTTAGGCATACTACGTGCATTTTTAACTTGTGATGATTTTAATTCTTTGTAAGTGTGGTGACACTACCGTTGCTTGAGGAACATCTGTACTAGAAAGCTTGGGGGGAAAGATTCAGTTACCCTAAATTAGAAAGCCAGGTATATAGGCCTTCAGTGTCTCCCCAATTCAGTCTGGCTGATTGTACCTTTCTAGGATTATACCATTTCTTCTAAATTCTGCTATTTATAAGGATATAATTGTTTATTATAATTCCTTTTGACATCTTATACTTCCCTGATATCAGTTGTCATTTACCCTTTCATTTCTGATTTTATTAATTTGAATGGTTTTTTTCCTAGTCTAGCTGATTTGCTGTTTTTGTTTATCTTTCCAAAGAAACAATTCTCAGTTTTGAAAACTTTTTCTATTGTTTGTCTCTTCTGTTTCCTTGTTTCTACTCTGGTCTTATCTCCTTCTTTCTGCAAACTTGGTACTTATGTTACTCTTCTAGTGCCTTGAGGTGTAATGTTAGGTTGTTGATTTGAGACCTAATTTTCTAATGTGGGTATTTATTGTTATCAATTCCCTTCTTAGTATTGCTTTTGCTATCACTCACAAGGTTTGCTATATAATATTTTCATTTTTGTCTGTCTCAAGATTCCTTCTAATTTCCCCTTTGATTTCTTCTTGGACCCAAAATTTAAGAGCATGTTGTTTAATTTCCATGTATCCTTCTATTTTTCCATTTCTCTTTGTAAATGATTCCCAGTTTTATTCCAATATGGTCAAGGAAGAAACTTAAAATTCTTTCAATTACCTTAAATTCGTTAAGATTTGTTTTGGGACATGGCATGCTATCTATACTGAAAAGTGTTCTGCATGAACTTGAGGCGATGTGTGTTCTGATATAATGTCTGCTTGTCTGTCTGTTTGGTCCATTTGGTCTTCAGCTTTCTTTAAGTCTGCTGTTTCCTGATTAGTTTTGTCCAGATGATCTGTCCATGATTGTGTAGTCCTGAAGTCTCCTGCAGCAGTTGTTCCATCTTCAGATCTGCTAATGGATGCTTTCTATATTTAATTGTTCTCTTCATATATGCATATGTGTTGATTGCCATGTCTTTCTGATGAGTTGACCTTGTGGTCATAATTGAATGACTATAATTGTATGACCAGCTAATCTTGATGAGCAAGTAAAAAACTGCCATGGGGGGAAAAAGTCTCTTTAACGATGTTGAGAAAACTGTATATCTATGAGCACAAAAGAAGGAATGAATACCATACATAAAAATCAACTCAAAATAGGTAGAAAAGTGGAACCTAAGGCCTGAAAGTGCAAAGCTCCTAGGAAAAATCTGGAGAAAATCTGCACATCTGCTTTGACAATGATTCTTATGTAAAACACCAAAAGCATAGACAACAAAAATGAAATCAAGAGGGACATCATAGAAAACAATAAAATGTCAATCTACTGAATGAAAAAAAAGATATTTGCAAGTCATATATCTGATAAAGGATAAATATCTGAAATATATAAGGAACCCCTACAACTCAATAACAAAATAACAGCAATCTGCCTAAAGAATGAGCAAAGTAACAGAATACACATGTCTCCAGAGAAAATATAGAAATGACCAACAGGTATAGGAAACGGTATTTAACAGTCAAATCATTAGAAAAATTTAAATCAAAACCATTATAAAGTATCATCTCAAATCTGTTAGGACAGCTATTTGTAGGGGAAAAAAAGAAGTAAAATTGGGTGGGAATGTGGAGAAAATGGAAATCTTGTACCCTGTGGATGGAAAGGTAAATTGATTCAGCCACTCTGGAAAATAGAGATTCATTAAAAAAAATTAAGCATGGATAAATCATACAACCTAGTAATCTCTTTTCTGGGTATACGTCCAAAGGAAATGAAATCAGTATCTTGAAGTAACACCTGCACTTCCATGTCCATTGCAGTATCATTCACAGTAGGCAGGACATTTAGAAGCAATCTAAATATCCATCAATGAATGCATAGATCTGTTTAAATGTGGAGTATACACTGACTAAATATCATTCAGCCTTAAGAAAGAAAAAAATCTTGTCATTTCCAACAATATGGAAGAAAATGGAGGACATTGTGCTGGTTTTATTTAGCATGTCAGTCACAGAAGAACCTAAGTTGCATGCCAGTCACAAAAGGACAAATACAGGACATGATTTGTATGATAAATCTAAAACAGTCAAACTCATAGAGTCAGAGTGCCATGAGGACTTCATGGAGCTGGTGGGAGGAGTTAATGAGGAACTTTAAGTCAAAGGGTATGAAATTACTGTTATAGAATATAGGAGCTAGATATATACTGTACAGCAAGTGCCTATGGTTAACCAGACTGTATTAGTTAGGTCTTATGTTAAGTGATATTTATGATATTTATTTGATATTTATTTGGATATGATATTGGTCATAATAAAGTAGTGGGGAGAAACTTTTGAATGCAATAGTTTTATGGCACAGATCATTGTGATATAATTAACTACCTAGCTATTGATTCATAGATTATAAAACACAGAATGTAAGGAACCAATAAGGGTACAATGAATATGTAAAAGCTTGATTTATAAGAGGTATAAAGATATGCAAAATAGAAACAAGAATCAGCCTAGTATTAACTACTCTATTATTTATTAAATCTAACTAGTGTATGGTCAGATTCCTTCTCAACATCCCATATGTTCATTAAAAAAAAAAACTTAACTATATAATAGCCTTATTAAAGGGTTTAACAATAAAGCATCGAGTCAAATTCAGAGTAACTGGATATTTACCAAGGTGGTTTTTGTTATTGTTGTTGACTACCATGTTCAGAAGGCCAGAAAGTCCCATCTTGAAAGTTGTTTGGGTCAGCTGTTTTTCTTCTGTGACTAAAAGATCTGAAAAGAAAATATTAGAGGAGGAAAAGTTTATTTGGGGGCTCACAGTTTCAGAAGTCTCAGACCATAGCAGCTGGTTCCAGTCCTCCTGGCTTGAGATGAATCTGAACATCACAGTGGAAACGTGTGGCAGAGGTAAGTGGCTCACATGATGATCGGAGAGCAGAGAGAGAGATTCCACTCACCAGATACAAGATATGTACCCCAAAGGCACACCCCCAATGACCCACCTCTTCCAACCATACCTAGTTAATCCACATCAATAAATGTATTCATTGATTGGATTAAGACTCTCATAATTTGGGCTGTGGAGGTAGCTCAGTGGTAGAGCACTTGCCTATCACGTATGAGGCACTGGGTTCCATTCTCAGCACCAAATAAAAATAAATAAATTAAATAAATGTGTTCTCTTCATCTACAATTAAAAATAATGTTTTAAAAAATACTCATAATCCAATCATTTCTCTCTAAACATTCTTGCATTGTCTCGCACATGAGCTTTTGGGGAATACATCACATCCAAACCATAACAGAAGTCAACAGAAATTTGAGGATCTCACTTAGTTAGACTAAGGAATAGTTACACAATTGCTAATTTCCTTACCTTTAAAAATGCTATTAACTTTTAATGATCTCTACTAATATGTTACCAAAAGATACTACTTAGGCAGATAAAATCATGAGATAAAAGTGACCTTGATATAATTGCACCCTTACACATGGTATGCACTCTTTCTACATAATTGTGTTTTCTTATGTAAGTTTTTTAAATTATACTATTTACACACATTCATTGTTGAAGATGTAGCCTCTATTAAAATGTAATATAATTTCCCTCTAGTTTTAAAAAATAATAATTTAAATAATATTTTAGAATAGTTGCAGATTTGGAAAAACTTGTCAACCAGTAGAGTGCCATACATACCACACCCAGTTTTCCTTATTGCTAAAAGCATGTATTAAGACACTATACTTGTCATAATATTACTGAATCAATATTGACACATTGTTATTAAGTGAAGTCCATACTTCTTTTCAATTACCTTAGTTGTTACCAGGCCCATCTTGGACACCATCCCTGGAGGTTTTATTGTTTTATTTTGTTTTGTTTTGTTTTGTTTTAAGCAATTCCTTACTTCTTAATGCTACAAGATACACGAGGCATACCTTATAAATATTTTCCCCATTTCCTACTATCAGACATTTCTCCAACAAGTTCTGATTTCTCTTTATTTTTTATTTTGTTTTTTTAAGAATAGTGACAGGAATGAAGATTGAACATGAGTTGTTCTCATTACTCCTGGCAGGTTTTATTAATCTAGACTCTCTCTCTCTGGTGAAAGATCCAATATATGTCTATATATGTAGGCATACTTATAATTCTGGTTTGTTTTGAATATTATTTGGCATTTTTCTGCATGCACATATTTTCTTCTTTCATCTGCAAATAAAAATAATAGATCTTCCTTCAAATCTTTATGTTTTTATTTCTTTTTCTTTTCTTATTGCCTTAGCAAGTCTTCCAGTATAATGTTAAATATGAGAGGAGAAAGATGACATCCACACTACTCCTGACTGTGAGGAGAAATCATTCAATTTCTTACCATTAAAGATAATCTTAGATGTACAAATGGGTGTGTATGTACTTTAATCAAGGTGACCTTTAATCTTAGTTTCCTGAAAGTTTTCATTGTGAATAAAACACAAAAGCTCATGGAAAGAATTGCATGATTTTTAAATGCTAAGTAATCTTGCATAACATAAATAAATTCCACTTGATCATGATGCATAATTTTTCTGTGTATTGTTTTTGTATTTGTCTTACTAATATCTTGTTGAAAATTTTCACTGTTTATGAGAGATACTCCTCTACAAATTTTATTTCTTATAAAATCTTTATCCAACATTGATGTTATAACAATACTGGTCTCACAAAATAAGTTAGTGTTCTCTCTTCTATTTTCTGGGTGAGATGGTCAATTGTGGTACATTTTTTCCCCTGATATATGGCAGAAGTGTGTACCTCAGCTTGGTGCTTGCTTTCTTTGAAGTATATTAATTGTACTCTAAATTTCTTTAGGTAACATATGCAGATTATCTTTTTTTTCTCTGCATGGATTCAGTACTTTATATTTTTCAAAGAATTCATCTAATTCATTTAAGTTATCAATTTTGGGGGTCAGCTGTTTGTTTTAGTCAGTTTTTCAACACTGTTACAAAAATACCTGACAACAATCGAGAGAAGGAAAAGTGTATTTGGGTTCCTGGTTTCAGGGGTTCAGTTCATGGTTGCCTGGCTCCATTGCTCTGAAACTGAGATGAGGCAGTCCTGGGAAAGGTGTAGAAAGCTACTCAATTCATGGCAACTGGGAAGCAGAGAGTGAGCAAGGGGTCAGGAACAAAACCTAATTTCCAAAGGCACACCCCCAGTGACCCACTTCCTCTAGTCAAACCCCACCTGCCTGCAGCCAGACCAAACTTCTTTTCAAATGATTTATCCATCATCACTCTTCTTACTTGTATGGTTTCTGATGGGAAGCCTGCTAGAGATTCTATACCTGTTTTTCTGTAGGTAACCTATACTTTTACTCAGTCTTGGAGATACCCCTTTCTCAATCCCTTTCTCAGGAACCTCTGGACAAATTGTATTCAGTGACTGTTTCCTTTGCAAATGGGGATGATGTTAGGATGTGTCATGGGGAGTTGTAAGGATTGGAGGAATTGCAAAGGTAATAAATGCTAGAACTGGGATAGGCAACGGTAAGGACTACATGCAAAGTTATTATTACTTAAAAAGTGATTAAAATTTTCCTTCCCAAATTTGATTTCTTTCATCTTACTCATCTTCATAAAGGTTTAATTGGAAGATTAAAAGATTTGCAGTAAATAAGGAACACTACTGCTTTAATATTTTCATTAAACTCTGCAGCAAAAATCACAGAATGAGATTTTTCTAACAGTAGAAATATTCATTCTCATTATTTCTCATCTCCAAAGTACTCTTTTTGTGAATTTAAACTCCTTAATGATAATGTGTTTGAGTTAAAGAATATAAATGTGTTGAAATTATCATAAAATGATACGAATTATGGTATCTCTTCTGGCCTTTGCCCTATTGAAGAGACAGCAACACAATCTGAGATTTCCTTCTCCCACATATCTTGAAAGGTTGAGCAGAGGAAGCAAGAAAAACAGGGTGTGACTATAAAGGACTCTTCGTAGAGACTATAAATACTCCTATAGCTTCTGAAAGCTCTTTTTGGGGTTTAGTCTCTTTTTGGTTTCACATGATTGCTTCCGTACCATTAGCAGTGAGTCTATTCGAATAAAAATAAAAAGTAGCACTTAAAAATGCTCTTTGGCACTTCAAAAGGCCATATATTAGAGAGCTAATTGGTATAGCTTTTACAACTTTCACATTGATTTTTTTCCCATTGATTTTTTTTTCCCCCTCCTTTGAGCTGTCTTTTCATTCTGTTCTGACTAAGAATTCCACATCTCAGTTCTTGGGGAGTAGATTATATGCATGAGAAGACAGTCGGCAAGTGACAAGTGACCCAAGAACTTTGATTCTCTTCTGCCAGGTCATTCTATTCTCAGACAGGAGAACTACTATTCCTACACTGGACAACTGCAAACTGTGGGGAAAGTCTTCCTCCACAGACCAGGATGGTCTCCGTGAAGATGAGATGCAGCATAATTTAGCCCAAGATTAGTGAATTTCTGTGTTGAAGAGAAACAGTCTCCCACCTAAAAAGTAAATCCCAGACTCACCTTTGCTTTTTAAAATTAATTTCCTTCTACATATAGAATCATGAGTCAAATAAGAAATACATTTTAATATTCAGAAATTGGTATTATATTTCTATCATAATTAGCATCACTAGAAAACACAACATATTGGGTGTTGCATTATGTGACTTCTGGCTTTTTTGCAATTATTTCCAAAGTCATAAAGAATTTCATAATATGGAATGTGACTTAGAAGATGAACCTTGAAGAAGGCACTGCCAACAATTTGAGGAATATGTATTAGGTCTGCTTTGGGAATACATAGTTGTTTCAGATGTGCAAAATTGGGGTCTTCCACTCCATGATGACTTCAGGACCTGTCCACTTTCCTTCAGCTTCAAAATCATCTCCTTGTCCATAATCCCTGTTCTATTCAATGATTCTGTCATCAACAAAACAGTTAGGTTTTACATTAAACTAGTATTGAAATAAAATAGGACTGTTAGATACAGATGAAAGAAATCCATTGAAGAGATATTTAAATGGAAAATCAACTGTCTTCCATGGAAGAATGATTATGGGGAGAAAGCCAGCATGACTTGCTGAAACCCTAATTTTACTGGTGTGACAGAGCCTCCACGTGCTAGGCATTGAAACACATGAGGACAACTTGGTGGTGAGGTGTCATGAGTTCAATTCAGAGCATGGTGATTCAGAGGAGCCCCAGAGAAGGCTGGGTAAATATGTCAAGGCATTCTGGGGTGTATGAGTGCCCAACACAAGATAGAGGCAGGTACTGGAGCTGTTAGTCCTCAGTTCTCAGCACAGCTATTGCTTAATGCTCTATGTGAGGTCCAGGGCACATGGAAAGAGGACATATATTTTCTCTCATGGTTTGAAACCAGAGAGAAAAAAAAGCAGGGGAAAAAAGGATCTCACAAAACAGCAGGGAGACCAGGAGGGAGAGGAAGTAGGTCAGGAGGAGAAAGATGCAGGGAAGGGGGTGTACTAGGGAACGAAACTGATCAAACTATGTTATGTGCATATGCAAACATGCCACACTATTCAATTTAATTATTATACACCAATAAAAGGTGAAAACAATGAAGTGTTTAGCACAAAAATGTGAGACTCTTTAATATAAAAGTTTGGAGAATAAAGAGCTTGTAAAGGTGAAAGGAGAGCTATGGCATGAGAGTGAGATATAGCCCAAGTCAAAGTGAGCGAGTGTTTCCATATGAAAGACTACAGACGCTAAAATACAAATGGCACTGTCGCCATCCCTTTCCAAAGCTGTCAATAATTCTTCCACTATGATAGCAATGTCAGGTCCTTAGTTTTGTTCAGAATTTTTATTTCAGTCTGTGCCTGGCAATTTTCAAATTATGCAGTTTACACTATTACTCACTTACTTACACTGTTGTATCTACATACAAAAAGAAATTTCAATGATTTTATTGAGAGTTTCTTTTCATTAAATAGTGCAGGTACCTGATTTCTGAAACACTGATGTTCTGTATTAAAAAGTCATAGTTTCCTTCTTCTTCCTTCTGAATTCTCAAATCCAATACCCAGGAGAAACAAAATCAATGCTTTTGGCTTTTCTAAATAATATAAACAGGCTGACATTTCTTTATTTATGAAATTCAGATAGTATCTAAAGTTCTTTTCCAATAGTTAAGTATTTCTCTGTATTAAATTTTATCCATATACTTTCCTGAATCCTATCTTTCCAAAATTTTATGCCACAGTTCTGTTAAACCTAGCAATTTTTAATATTTTTATGATTATGCAAATGGTGTCCCATGCCAAATGCAGTAATTTTCAATGATCATATTGCAACTATTTATATATTTTTTCCTCTAATGATAATTTTATCTGCTGTGTTTGCTCTACATTCCTCTTTAAAAAGTCTGTTATCAGTAAACAAAAAAAGGCAAACTTCTTATGTTATCTCTCAAACAACAACAAAAAAAAAACATTTTAAGGAGTTTGGATCAATTATTTTTTACTTTTTGTTTGTGTGGTTTATCTCTTTTTCGTGAAAAACACCAGAAAATCTGGCAAACATTATGATTTTTTTCAAAAATTTGTTACTCACAAGACAACTCATCTTGTTCTCTCATGGGATGCTCCTCCAATCTTTTCCCACAGCCAGTTTCCACCTGCTCCAAACCAGCCTATTTGCCTATTTTCTTTAACTGACTATAATCAGGCTTCATTGTGGGAATTTCTATTGCCTCTCTCCCTCCTACAAACCTGTGTCCTATACCTTGTCTCCTCCCCATTCCCACCAATGGTAACAGAGGCTATTAGAAAATGGTGGAAAGCTTCAAAATTCTGGGGAAATTATTTGTGAACTACAATCTAAAACTAAAAATTCACCAATCATCTGTAAATATAGAACAAAGACATTTTTGCAAAGCAAAGTTGAGTCAATTACCTTCCATGTACTACTGAAAAATATGCACCACAAAAAAAAAAAATTAAGCCAAGACCAAGTGATTTTCTTCCTTGCTGATATTTTCTCTACTCCTGTTCTTCTCTACTTCCCATTAGCCAAAAAGTGGACTAAGATGACTGGAGGATTTTAAGTCTCTTTCCCTCTGCTATTTTCCTTTTACTTTTCATTATTATTGTGATCTTGATTTTAGTTGTTAAACCTCTTCTGACTTTTGATCATTTACAACTCCTGGTAGTTCCTTTTCTGTTCTGTAATTACACCTCTTTATTCTGCTTATCAGGATATAATAGCTTTCCTTATCTAAGGTCACTAATCAAATATTTTTAAACATTTTGACTGTTCCTTAAAATGTCACCGCACTCACAAACTTGTATATATTTGCATTTCCCCTTTATTATAGAAGTTTCTTCAAAAATTTGGCAATTTTTAACTGTCTATGAGTACATAAGAACATAACTTTATAAAAATTAGTTTCAAACTCTATAAAAAAAACCAGCCTGTAAACTGATCACTCCCACCTTAAGACTAAGGAAGCATTTTATTTAGAAAACCAAAGAATCAAACCAAAACTTCAAACTCTGTGGAGGATCTGGCTAGCTGGGAGTACCAGAACTTATGTGCACATTCCCTAAATCTTTCTGCTTTAATTTTAATATATATGCAGTGCTGAGAATTGAACCCAGTGCCTCACACATGCTAGGCAAGTGCTCTACCACTAAGCCACAACCCCAGCCCCCTTTCAGCTTTAATTCTTGAGGCTCACCTGTCCTTAACCATGCCTGGGGTTCTCAGTACAGAACAGGGCTGCTTCTCTCTGGTCTGCCCTTCTGCAGCCACCAACAGCGCATGTTCAGTTATGCAGCTAGATCTGACCCCTTGTGAAAGGCTGAACTGCGGCACTGCTGCCTTCAGTCCCACAGTCTTTGTCCATTTTGGAAGTACTTTGGTAGAGAAGAGATAAACTCACATCATCGAGGTGCCCTGTGTTGCTAGGTGGCTTTCCCTCTAACTGTGACTGCACTGCAAGTCTCCAACACCCCAGGACACTGTGTGCAAAAGGCGACCAATGAACAGAATTCAAAATGAACTGAGCTCATAGTGGCTTTGATGAAACAGGATCATTTTGTGATAAGGATATTATTCCCCAATGTTATGAATATTATAACTGTTCCACCTTCTTATTTTTATTGTTCAATTATTTTCAGGGTTTTAAAATTGTTACACTGAAGAATTCTTTCTTTCATTGGTAATGTAACAACACATCTAGCTTGTCAGAAATTCACTGGCTCACTGCAAGGTCTTTCCCTACTGGACACTGCACACTGTTGGTCAGCTTTCTGTTGTTGTGACCAGAATATCTGACATGAACTTAGAGGAGGACAGACTTACATTATTTCACAGTTTTTCAGATGATTCAGTCTCAACTGGCTCCAAGGCAAAATGTGGCAGAAGGGCATGGCAGAGGCAAGCTGCTCAGCTCATGACAGCCAGGAAGGAGAAAGAGAGGGGAGCTGGGAGAAGAGAATGCCCAAGGGCACAGACCCACAATCTACTTCCTCCAGCTTTGTCCACCTGCCTATAATGGCCACCCAGTAGTCCTGTCATATTATCACCCCATCAAATGGATTAATTCACTGATGAGATTACGGCCCTAATGATCCAACCATTGCCTAAAATCCCCTGCTCTGGACCTTGCTGCACTGAGCACAATGTTTCAGCATACAATTTGGGGGACATTCCTGATTCAAACCACTATGATTATTTCATGCAGCACCATCATTTTTGAATGGATGCAGTTCTTCCATCCACTGTTTCATAGGTAAGGGATAAAAACAGACCCAAGACATTGCAGACACATACCTGCATACACAGATATTCTCCATTTCTAGTCCAATATTTGCTTTCTAGAATAACATGTCATGTTTAAAAATTTACCTAAAGGTTTTTTAGGTATCTTGTATCATAGTTCTACAATAATATTTCCTTCCCAACTCTGTTCCTTTTCCAACATAGTGATGAATAAACTTAGCTTTGTATGAAGTTTTCCTTCTCGTCACAATTTCACATGCTCCATTATCACAACAGCTTTCTGGAAAAATTCATATTCTATTTACAAGCTGTTGTTCAGAAGGTATTACTAGCGCATTTGAAATATTTGTGGCCAACATTTCTTTTCAGTCGCATCTAATTCCTTTGAGATATGAGTTTACTGTTTTAATCCTCAATCTTCTTTTTTTTTTTCCTTAGGTAAGAAGTTATGCTATTGGTTAGTGAACAATACAAGCATAATTTTCTTTTGTTTTCTTTTACTTGTCTTTCAAAGAAATGTTTAGCAAATCATTGAAAAAGCATAACTTGTCGTATTTTAAACAACAAAAAAATTTGGCTAGCACAAGATAAAAAAATTTCCTAACAATTAAAATTTTATTTCTAGAATTATATTCCCCAGCTGGTAAAGGAAAATAAAGATATGTAGCTTAAGTCTTTAAGAAAAGGTTTCCACATGCTTTCCAACAGAAGCTGTTATATTGATATTGCAGTTTCACTAATCAGCTTAAGACATGTCTCAAAGGGAAGAAAAACAAGATATCCTTGGAAGTTAAATTTAGCATCTAATCTCAGTGGAAATCAGTTAATCTCTGTCCTTCCATTTGAACTACTTAATAAATAGGTGAGCAGTATGGCTTACTTCAAAGAGTTTGGAAGGGTTATATTCATATTTCTCCCAAAATATAAAGAAATCCTTCAACATATATAACATAATATAATTATGTCATGTAATATTAACTAAAAACATTTTAGCTAAAAATGGAAGCAATAATATTATAATCTATTTGAGGATCAATTACTGGAAATGTGATTATTTGGATAAGAATTACTGTTTATAAAAGCTCATTTTTGTTGTATATTTCTCAAAATTATATCAATAAAACATATCATACATGTAAACAATATTTCAAAGATAGTATGTCAATGATTGCTTTTCATTTATACCAGATTATTTTAGGCATTATTTTGATGACTGCAGTAGAAAAGGTTTGTTTACTACAGAAAATCATAAACAGAAAATAGGAATTAAAGGCAATCACACTGTGCACTTTTAATAGATTGTCATATTTCAAATTTCAACCCTTTATAACTCTCTATATGTTACCAAAGACAGAGATAATTACATAAATATGTGTTCTGATGTTGCATTTTAAGGCCTTATTTTACACATTATTTTGTACTCTCCATTAATGAAGGATATAAATATTCTCCCAAGGTATTAAATATTCTTTTACAATATCTATACTCAGGGTTTTGTGCTTAAATATGACACAATTTAATCCACCAGTCTTTGGGGATACTTTAAAAGTATTGTTTTACTTGTAGGCAAACAGCATATTCATTACATAATTTAATCTATTCATAAAATGGTTCCCTGAAGAATTTCAAAATAGTGAAATTTTTAGTGTTGTTTTCATATTTAAAGGATATTCAAACACTACTAAATAATTAAAATGAAGCAAGCTGCTTTATTTTAAATATTTGCTTGAATTAGTCACTAAGTCAATTTGGATATGGCTTTTCTAAATTATTGATGGTTCATGGCTCTTATGGTAGAAAAAACCTTCAGTAAAATTTTGATTTCATGAAAATTGCAGGAAGGATGAAATCTGGGAACTGCCCTTTTTATCCTAATGCCCTGTGACCCTATATCCTAATCTCAATATTGGAAATACAATCATTTATTTCTACCAGAAAACAAACATAGAGGGAGCAAGGAGACATTGTGGACCTGGAGATGATTCTCACTCTGTATCTCCAGTTTTATACTGAGATGATTCCAGGAATCTTCAACAAGCCCATTATTTGGCAGCAATTCTGCACAAATGATTTATTTCTTCAGAGACAAGTTTCACTTTGTATAATAGAAAGCCTGAAAGGAGTCGTCCTCTTGAGTGGAAAATAGTACACAGGAAATGTTTGGAAGGGCAGGGAGTCTTTGGTTCTGCTCTATGGAGTAGAAATTGCTTTTCATTTAAAAAATAGATCTTTCTCAGGGAGCTCTGCTCCTCTTTCTGGTGAATAAAACAGCTTGAATTTCTGATGAGCATCCTTTAGAGTACATTTCTCTTCTGTTGACACTGAGATTCATGGGAATACTTGCCATTAACACAAATGGGAGCTAAACGTATCAATTGCTTCATGAGAAGATTAAAACGCTCCTCTTCATTTGAACCCAATACATTATTGGTAATTACATTATGTGTCAATAATAATTACTCTTATTCCATTTAACACTGCTGCTTGGAAACAAGCATCTTATTGCACCACAAGGGTCATAAAAACAGCATGAACAACATGGAGATATTTCCTTTCAGAGTTTTGTGGGGCTTAGCTTAATGACAGAAAGAGTTATTAAAATCTATTTCGATGCTGTTCATTTTATTTGTATCTATTGCCAGTAGATAAAAAAGCAGAATAAAATATTTAGTACTTCTACATAGGATATCATATTTATAAGATTTATATTTTCCAGATATGAATATATTCTGCACCAAAAATGATTTAAAGATGAGTCTATTTTAAAATGCAATATATTCAAATACTGACTTTTAAAATAAGACCAATCCAAGATTTTCCTGTCTTTTCTATTTTTTCAATGTCATTAAATTTACTTACTAACAAATAGTAACACTCATTTAATCATTTTAAATCTTTTCTAAAAATAATAAATAAAATATTTTCATGTGTGCTTATTTGCATGTATATATATCAATATTTACTACTATCTTTCTTTTGTATATTTCTCCTGAGTCATTCTGAGTTTATTATAATTTCTTATGCCTAACTTTATTGAATCTACCAAGTCATCAGTGTTGATACTTCACTACATTGTAAACCACTAAGAAAAATGTTGTTACCTGCTAAACTATTTAAAAATGCCAATTTACCACTTATTTTATACTAATAAAACATAATTTAGGCAATTTTAGATATATTCTTATCTATCATATCAGAATTCATGTGATATGAAAATATAAGTAAATACATTTACTAAATATTTTCTTACATGCTTTTCAAATCTTTATAAACCCATTTAAAATCTTTTCTTGACATAGAGACATGGAAGGTTTTTCATACCTTAAAATATCACACTTGGTGGTATTGAGAGCATCAGTGATGTGGCTTTTTCTAAACGAATGTTCTGCTGTTATCTCCAGTATTTTCTTCCAAGCAATCAGCACAAGTTTTGAAAGCTCTGAAGCTGGCACTTCCTTGGTCTTCTGAGTAGCTTTAATGGGAAGGTTTCAAACAACTTTTGGGATGCACATAACTTCCTCACTTGCTCTGAAATTGTTGGTTAATTGAAACACCAAGGAGTTGTCATTGTCTATTCTTATCAAGAAGAACAAAAAGATTTTTAATCATCTTAGGCAATGTAAATTTTGACACCTGACAACACAGATTTCTAAATGTTACTAAATATGAAATTATTTTTGATTGAGAAATATTAAAATAAGATGAAGCAAAAATATCAGAATGATGCCAAGCATCCTTAATCACAACTTGAAACTTTAGTACTTCTTTCTTTGCTATTTTTCCCAAAGAATTAGTTTGTAGAATCATTAATGAATCTTTGTCTGATGAGTCTGACCAGAAGATTGATATTGGTGGCTATTGCATATTGATTAATATTGGTCTCAGTGTTTAAAATAAGTTGAATTGTGAGCATTGAAAACATGTCCTTACATATGAAACTATAACAGAGGTAGTTTATTGTTTATATTGTTTTTTTTTTCATTTTTTTAAATTGTAGTAAAACTCACCATCTTTACCATTTCAGTGAGTAGTTTTATAGAATTAAATGCATTTTCATTGTCATGCAAACATCACCCACTACCATCCAACACCAGAATTCTTTCTATCTTGCAAAACTTTTATCACTTTAAATAGTCTCTCTGCTGAAATTGTCCACGATAACAAGTCTTCCTCTGGAAGTTTCAAGTGTTCAATAGATGACAGAGTTTCAAAGTAGTTCCGTCAGAGAGATTCTCCAGCAACACTGTTGTCTGGTGGAAGAGACTGATTTCTGCAGTTTCCCCTTCTGTCATCCCCTAGAATCCTCCATCTAAAGTTCCTGAAGTTTGGATGTGGTGGTGTAAGACTGTGATCCCAGACACTAAGGAGGCTGAGGCAGGAGTATCACAAGTTTGAGGTAAGGCTCAGCAATGTACTGAGACACTGTAAATTATTTTTTTATTTAAAATATAAGAAGACTAGAGATCGAACCCCATGGTAAAGCATCCTGGATTCAATTCCCAGTACCAAATAAATAAATAAATGAAGTTTGTGGAATGTTTTTCTACTCAACTGATCAAAGAAGACAAGAAACTGTGGCGGTTTCTGTTTAAAATGCCTTTAATAATAAGTGCAATTTATAGGGGACAGGTCTTCTTGGCACCTTGGTGAGCTTTACCACAAAGAATGAAGTACACAGAAAATGTGCTACAATAAAAGACACTAATTTTAATGTAAGAAAGGACAATGAGGAAAGGTATTCAGAGTCAAAGATGAATTATAAATTAAAGTCCATATTGATTTAAATATTATCTTTATTCCATGATAAAAATTAAAGCAGTATTTTTTTTTTGTTCTTAATTGGGTAATTTCACTAGATATCTCAACCAAATAGAGTCTGTAAAACTCTATCACCACCTAAGATAGTATTTCACCTCCTTAGAATCCTATTTTGCAAATAGCCCTAAGCCTATTGCTAGATGAACACTTAGGGATAAGACTAGGATATTTGAAAATGTTGACACTGAATACTAAATTACATGAGACCTCAAAATTAATTCAAGAATTAGAAATCTTACCAGAGTTATAAACCTAAGAAGATATCATTAACAATTCCATGCCCCAAATTTTAAATTCTAGATGAAACAAGCAATTTAATAAAAAAATAAATATTCTTAAAGAATTAAGCCAAAAAAAATAGGCACTTTAAATCCAATATGTATTAAAGACATTTAATCTGTGATAAAATATTTCCCATAAAAAATGACTAGCTCTAGATAGCTTTACCAGTAAGTTCTTTTAAGTATTTAAGAAATAATCTTACGTAAACTTTCAGAAAACAAAAATGAAAAGAATTTTCTTATTTTATGAATTATGCATAATTTTATCAGCAAATGCTGACATTATATTACAGGAAAGTAAATTATATAGCAATCTGTCTTAAGAATACTTATCAAACTAAAAAAAAAACTTGGAGAAACTTCAGATACAAAAAAATATGTACATTAGCATGAAATTACACTTACTTCAGGAATCTGAAGACAGCCTTGTAAGTCTAATATTCTGAATTAGAGTTCAGCACATTATCAAAAGGGAGGAGGAAAAAATGTGATCGACTTTGCAAAAAGAGAAAAGGCTCACAAGGAATTAGATGTACATATCAAACAAAAAGTCTCACAGAGCTAGGACCAGAGAAAATCTTAACTCACTAAAGAATGTCTATATGATAACTGCAGAAAGCAAATATTTAATAATGAAATCCTAGAAGATATCTCTTCATGATTAAGAATAACACAAATATGTTCTTATTTTCACCTTTATTCAACATCATTCTGACAGTTTTATCTCATAAAACAAGATAAAAAATTAAAACACAAAATTATGAAGCAAAAAAGCTTTCATTGTGTATAGATTAGATTTTATGTATAAAAATTCAAAATAGTCTGCCGATCCATTACTTAACAAGTGAATTCAACAAAGCAGTTGATACAAAATCAAACATTTCTATATAGTAATAATAAGCATATCAAAAGTAAATTTTAAATAAATTACCATTTGGAATTCATCAATAAGCATCAGATGCATAGGACTAAATCTAGCAAGTGATCTGTAAGAACTTTCATGAAAAGTTAAAAAATGTTGAGATAAATTTAAGAAGATTTAAATCAATTGAAAAATATTTCATGTTTAGACCAAAATCATTGAATTGTAGTGATGGCCATTTTCTCTTAACCAATACACAAACTCAATTCACTGTCATGCAAAATCTTAGCACTTTTTCCTTTTATTGGAGAGGTTGACAAATTGAATCTAAATTTTATTGAAAATTCTGAAGACTAAGAATAGACAAGGCAGTCCTGTGCGGTGGCCCACACCTGTAATCCTAGCAGCTCTGGAGGCTGAGCCAGGAGGATAGCAAGTTCAAAGCCAGCTCTGCAAAAGCAACTCAGTGAGACTCTGTCTTTAATAAAATACAAAATAGTACAAAATAGGGCTGGGATGTGGCCTGGTGGTCGAGTGTCCCTGAGTTCAATCCCTGGTACCAAAAAAAAAAAAAAAATAATAATAAGGCAAATTGAAAAAGAGAAGAAAATACACTACTATATATTGAAAAATATTATAAAACCACTGTAAGACAATGTGGTATGATTGCAGGTATTGACAAACTGAATTAACAAAACACAGTCAAGGAAAGAGATACACACACACACACACACACGGATAGTGGTGGATGACATAGATCTCATGTAAGTAAGATGGATTTGTTAAATAAATGCTGCTGAGGCCACGGGATAGTCTTGCTTACAGCTACCTTCTACTATATAGACTATCAGGTGGATTATGAAAATAATAAAAAAATTCAAAACTGTATAGCTATGATTTTAAAAGTATAGGAAGTGTCTGTACTTTGTCAACCAGACACAAAAAGAACTAACCATGAATGTGAGGAGTTGCAAGGTAGGTTGTATTAAACTTAGGAGATTGCCTACAGCAGAATACACCATTAGGAGAACTGAATTTCTCTAATATGCAGACACTAATTCACAATAAGGAGTGGCATAGGGAAGAACAGAACTACTTTATATTAAGTAGAGGGGAGTGAAGGGAGGGGAAGGGACATGGGGGACGGAATGATAGTAGAGTGAAACAGACATTATTACCTCATGGACATGTATAACTGCATGACTGATGTGATCCTGCAATGTGTATAATCAGAAAAATGAGAGATTACACTCTATTTATTTTTTGATCTATCAAAATGTATAAATGCATTATACTGTCATGTACAAGTAATTAAAACAAATAAAACTTAAAAATTTTTAAAAAGAAAACTGAAAACACAAGCCACAGGGTAAAAGAAGGTATTTACAACATTATGCACATTAAATCATTTCTACCCAGTATATATTAAAGACTCTAAATCCATATCAGAAATTATACAATACAATTGATAAATGGCTCATCAGAGAAACAGATATCAAAATGGTCAATAAAAATATGAAAATGTGAGCCGGGCACAGTGGTGCACGCCTATAATCCCAGCACTTGGGAGGCTGAGGCAGGAGGATCACGAGTTCAAAGTCAGCCTAAGCAACTCAGTGAGATCCTTTCTCTAAATAAAATACAAAATAGGGCTGGGGATGTGGCTCAGTGGTTGAGTGCCCCTGGGTTCAATCCCCAGTACCACACACACACACACACAAATATATATATACACATATATATATATATATATATGTGTATATATATATTTGAAAAATGGCTCAATTTCATTAGTAACCAGAATAATGGAAATTGAAATCAAATTAATTGCTGTATGTTGCATCAGAATGGCTAAAATGAGAAGAACCATCAATACCAAATGCTAGCAAGAAAGCAGAAAACTATAACTTTTATGCACTCTTTGGCGGAGATGCAGATTCATTAATGATTTTGGAAAACTGTTTGAAATTGTCTACTCAAGTTTAACCTACTTATATACCCCACTACATACACAACGATTTCACTCTGAGTCATTTTTTTTTTTTTAATCAGGAACTGAACTCAAGGGCACTAAGCCATACCCCCAGCCCTTTTATTTATTTAGTTATTTTTATTTTGAGACAGAATCTCACTAGGTTGCTTACAACCATGCTAAATTGCAGAGGCTGACTTCAAACCTGCAATCCTCCTGCCTCAGCCTCTAGAGCAACTGGGATTGCAGGCATGTGCCACCATGCCCTGCACTGTGAGACATTATCAAACAAAATCTGTGCATATATTAACCATAAGATATGAAGATGCACTAATCCCAACACCCAAAGCTCTGATACATACTCTATGATGTAACAATAAAATGGAAGTGCACATTGTACATTCAAATAGGAATCAGTGATGAGCATAAATGTATAGAGCGACTCCTCCAACACTGTTTCATAAATGTAAATCTATTCTCAGAAACATATTGTTGGGTGATAGAAACCAGATAGTCATAAACTTATACTGTGTGATTTTTTTCTATAAAGTTCAAGTACAGGCAGGATAATTTCATACTGTTAGAAGTCAAGGAACTGTGTTCCTCTGGAGAGGATCCCCATACTGGGAGACAGGTGGGAGGCTGTGCTTCTTTTGGCAGCCTGTGGTTACGGGACATGTTTGAAATTTCATTGATTATGCAATTGTGGTTGATGTGCTTTATTATTAGCGTGTTATATTTCAGAGAGCACTTAAAAGTACTCTTCCCTGACTCTCCTTCTAGGAGAATATTTCATATTCCTTCTCTGACACATATTAGTGATTTTAAGAAGGTAAGTATAAACACCGTGTTTCATGGATTAGGATAGGTTGCTATGTAAGTCAAAGACACCGGCAGAGCCTTTTATCTTGCTGTTGTTTTGCTTTTCAGAAAGTTACATTCATTTCAGGGTAGGACTTGGAAGAAGGTTGTTTTTCAAACCCATCCAGATAGCCAGGAAGGGTGCAACCGTAAGGCAAACTTTAAAGATACTACAAAAAGGTTTATTCTGAGTTTTATGTCCAAATGGACTTTGCATTGTTATTGCCAGTAGGAGTTCCCTCGTGATCTGAAGGCCACTGTGTGCTGAGACTTCTTGATTTTTGGAGTGTGAAATATAAAATGAAATATCCTGAAGAAATGTGCAATTTGTAAATGCTCATGACTTTATCAAGGTCTTTCAAAAAAGGGAGAGAGAGAGGGGTTAGAACCACATATCTGACTCAGTTTAAATAAGAATCAACTCCTCCCAGTGAACAAAACACTCACATGTGCTAAATTCAAAGAGATTTTCTTGAAATTAGCTGTAATGCATATATACTGGCACATTCTTTCCTGACCCTTTTTAATGTTGAACTTCCTCATTCAGTGGAACCTTTTTTATGTTATGTTATTTTTTTTAAATTGACAAGTAAAATATATGTATTTATTATGTACAACATAACATGAAATAGCTAAATCGAGATAATTAGAATATGAATTACCTCCCTGAATTACCATTTTTGTGGTAAGAACACTTGAGGTTCACTCTCTTAGCACTTTTCAAAAATACAATATATTATTAACCATAGTCACCATGTTGTACAATAGATCCCTGAACATATTGTTATTAGCTACATTATTAACTATTGTCACCTTGCTGATCCTTGAACAGATCCTTGAACTTATTCCTACTAACTGAAATTCTGTACCCTTTGACCCATATCCCTTCAGCTCCCTCCCAGAGACCCAGCCCCTCCTAGGGACCCAGTCCCTCTCAGCATCATTCTCCTCTCTTCTTAGTTGAACGTGACTTTTCAGGTCCCTATACAAGTGAGATCAGGCAGTGTCTATGTCTCTGGTTTATTTCAGTGTGATTTTTCAGACAGTATAATGTCTGCTTAGATGTGCTGTTATAACAGCCTAGTGTTGAGTCCTGAGGACGAACCTGGAAGAATCTGTTGGATGTGGTTGACACCTTTGTCCATCACATGTCCACAACACCATCACTTACTTCTACCATCAGCTGAACGCTGCACTCACGAGTGAAGTTTACTGAGCCCAAAAAATGAATGAATTTGCATGATATATGCCTTTATTATGCAGAAATACTAAGAATACAAACTCTGAACCCTTGTAATTATTAGTTTTACATAGCTAAAAGAACTTTGGGCTCAGTTGATGAAAGCTTTCTTTTAGGATTTCATGTCTGATCAGAGTTCATAATGAAAGATTTTCCTTAGAATCATCCAGAGAGAGTGGTGTCCTGCAGATGTGCTACTCACACTGGGGATAGTTATATAACTTAGAAGCAGGATACCCTCAGGCTGCAGGTCAGTGCCCTGAATAACCTTGAGTCAAGACCTTTCCTTGGGCTTCCTGTCCTCTAGCTTCACACCCACCTCTCCCTTTGCACCATGAGTAACACATTCAAATGCTTCCTATTTTCTTGCTATCTTGATTTTTTTCCCCAAGGAGTAAAGTTGTTGAAAAAGAAACTATTTAAATAAAAATCCTGAAGACCTACTTTGTAAAGGGACATATGGAATTCAAGCACAGTCATTAAGCAAATTGAAAGGGAGAAGGAGAGGGAAATATAGCTGAAATAAAGCACCCTGGCTGGTTGGGAGGGAGGGCGGGAGGCCACAGCCATGGAGTCCTCCCTCAGGATAAGCAGCGGTTCCTTCCTGCGTGATGGAGACCTCCCACGGCTGTGCACCTGTTTGCCTCTTCAGCCTCTTCCAATATTTTACCTCATGCATCACAGACACACTGAGCATTCTTCATTTCCTTTACAGCAAACCTGTTTTGTACCTTGAATACGATTTCCCACCTGGTCGATGTCTCCAGCCTAGTTTCCCCAAACCCTATAATTAAGCCAAACCATTAGGATGGTGTATGGAGCTTTCCCACCAGACCCTGGTCAAGTCCATGCCAAAAATGTGCCTGGCGACCTTGGTACTAGCTTGAGGTAAACCAGGTACAGTCTGATTTGGATAATGTCACTTTTGTCCTGACCATTTTGTAAGCCTTGTCCTCCTGACACAAATCACAGGAACCCACTGGTCTTGCTGTCACCCAGGACCACACTTGTGCATGGATGTCCCCAATAAACTGCTATCTGGACTTTGCTGGTTCTTTCTGCCATGTTCTTCACTTTCCTGCACAAGGACGCTCAGTAAGAACCGATTGCTCGATTGCTGGTGGGGAGAAATGCCCTGCTTTGTGAGATCACGGAAGCCTTTCATGTCGATGGTTGTGGAGAGCAGAGGGAAAGCACTTTGCTCTTCTTTACAGACCCACCTGCCTCATACTTTGCTTAGTGTGCCCTTTCACCTGTGCTTTCCTTGTCACTTCTCTGGCTCTGAAGGTCAGTCAGAGACCCAGCACCTGTGCTTCCCCTGTCACAGAAGCATCTCATCCTTGTGCACTGTGGGGAGCTGATCTTCTGCACTGGATGCTCACACAGGAAGACAGAACTTTGCAGACTTTATTCAGAGCTGTATCTCCAAGGCCTGTCAATTAAATATTTGGAGCATTTGGAGGCAAAAGTAGGAAGAAGCAGGGAGGGAGATATTTTAGAGAAAGACAGTTATCAAGAATAACAAGGTAGGGGCTTGACGTTTAGCTTTAGTGGTGGAGTCTTTGCTTGGCATGCACAAGGCCCTGGGTTCGATTCTCAGCACTGTTTAAAAAAACAAAAGTTGCATAAGACGAGAAAAACTAAGGTGAGGGACGCTCATGGAAATTTGAGTTTCCGCCTATAAGGAAGATGATTTAAAGGAGAAAGAAAAGCATAGTTAAAACAAAAAACAAAAAAACAGATAAATAAACCATGAATGTTTCTGGCTACCCAGATCTGCCCAAGATTCTTCTAACAGACCACCAAAATTGCCAAATAATCAGACCCAATGACATCAAATGCCCTGTCTGTCTAGATTTCCATACCCCTGAAGCTGCTTTTCTCATTGAGCTGGCCAGTTGTCCTGTCATTAAAATGTATTGCTCCCTTTTCATCAGAGAAAGGCCGTATGTACCTGTATGATTACACAAATGGTATGAATCTGCATCGTGCACAACCATAGAAATGAAAAGCTGTACCCCATTTGTGTACAATGAATCAAAATGCAGTCTATAAAAATAAAAAAAAATAATTCAAAAAAAATCTGATCTAAAAGAAAAGAAAAGAAAGGCTAAGGAAATTGTGGAAACCCCATCCCATCACCCATATTGGGTGATTATGTCATAGAGGACTTCTGTATGACATCTTGTTTTTTCACTAATGTAGCATGTGGACAGGATTCTAACATCAGTAAACTACTTCTGGCACGAAAGAATTTAGAATGAAAAGTCATTTTCTGCCTCAACCTTCCCTCATTCCCCTGCCAGAGACTCCTATGTTCCTCTACAGCTTTCTGCATATACCTCCCCACATCCAATAATCAACTGGAAATGCCCTATTGTGGGAGATGGTCAGGTGTATTTACCCTTCCCAATCCTCCCTTTCCTTCCTATTTTTTATGCTTAATGTAATTACTTCATCTGGTATTTTCAAACACATAGGAGACTATGTAAAGTCTGTGACTGATTATCCCTCTTTTTTATTTTGAAACAATTTCAAACTTATGGAAGAGTTGCAAGGATATTCCAAATAAAATCCAGTTTACCCTTCAATTCTCTTCACCAACTAATAACATTTTGACAGACTGTCTCTTTCTCTTTATCATTCTCACACTGTGTCATGTATATGCATATATACATGTATCTATGCAACTTCATGTGTAAGTATAGATACATGCACATGGATGACATATTTTTGGAATCATTAAAGAGTAATTAAAAACATCATGCCTCTTTATCCCTAAGTAATTGAGTGTTCCAGTGTGTGCTTAAAAGAAAGGAACATTCCAATAATATTCGGGAAATTTATCATTAATATAATACTATTTTCTCATACCTAGTCTATAATGTTTGACAATTGTCCAAAAAAATGGTCCCCGATGCATCTCCCCCACCTGCCAGCCTCAAGATCCAGTTCTCCTTTAATCTGGATAAGACCTTTAACCTTTCCTTCCCTTTATTGACAGTTTTGAAGAATGTGAGCAGTGGTTCTTTAGAATGTCTCACAGATTGCGTCTGATGTATCTTCATCATCACATTCAGGTCATGCATACTTTACAGGAGTGCCACATTGTCCTTCTTAATGCATCACATCAGAAGAGACATGACACTGCTTTGTCCCGTTATTGATGTTCCCTTCAATCCTTTGGCTAAAGTGACATTCAGAACCTGTTTTACGCCTGCAAGTTTTAAATAACATATAAAGATATACTCACTCTTAAAATATATAGACATTCTGGTCTCCAAATTTTATTCAATAATTTTAGCATCCATTAATTTTTCTTTGCCTGAAACAATTCTTTTCATAATAGTGGCAAACTTAGCATACTGTCTTTTGCTATTTATTGATTCGTGTTCTGATTTATTTGTTTGTTTGTTTGTTATCAGCAGGAGTTATGCAAACTGGGATTCTTTCAGAAACCTCGGTCCTTGCTTTTAAGGCCTTCAACTTATTGGATAAAGTCTTCTATCCTTAAAGTGTGCTGATTTTAGATGTTAATCAGATTTAAATTGAAAAAGAAACCTTCACAGCAACATCTTGTCCAGTGTTTTACCAAGCATCAGGACTCTGTAGCTTAGTCAAGTTGACACATGAAATTAATGACAGGGCATTCCATTGTGTGGAGGGCCTATAGACCAATCAAGTGCTTTATTATGTGTAGATATTCAATGTATTTATAAGGTTTTGCAATTGAAAATGCTGCCTTAATTAATAATCTTGCATATATATCATTGTCTATATTGTTGTGTTTATTCAGAGTAAATATTCAGAAATCCTATTCTCAAGTCATAAAGTAAAGGAGTATGTAGTTTTGATAGTTATTCCTAATCTCTTCACCATAAGGGTTATATTATTTGTTTTTCCACCAATAATGCTTGAGATTCTATTTGTTTTCCTAGCCTCACCAATACAGATCATTAGGAATAATTAAATATGGTAATCTAATATATGAGTAGGGGCGTCTTGGCATCAGCTTATTGTCAATGAATTTAAATAGCTTTTCATGTTTTAAGGTCAGTTTATATGTATTGACGATCTCTTTATTTACTCATGTTTTCTATTTGTTAGTTTCATTTACTTTCCTCTCTCTTCAGAGTTCTTCTCACTGTAATGGTGATAGCATTCAATGCTATTATTTTATCTCATTTCATCATTTGTCTTATGGTGTTTTTGCCATGTGATTTTGTACATTTTTATGAAGTCTACCTCATCAATAACACATTTTATTGATACTAGATTTGGAGATAAAGTTTAAAAAGCTTTCCATACATCCACATGTAGAAATTCATAAATCTATTGTTTCATCATGTGGGGATAAAGAAGCAGTGAAGGGGGAGATGATGTAGAAAGCCAGTCAACATGTTTGTTTAAAGAGTGTTTCAACTATCACTCATTTTGAATCTTTGTTCTTTTGGGGACCTGTTGATGCCAGTCTTAGAGTCTCAAGAAGTTCTGCTGGCATTCAGATAATTCTTGAATGAAGCTTTTTCTGTGTGCTCTGAGTTTTTTCCTTGACTCTGTGATTCTTTGGCAGGTATCCACCCACTTTCTGTCTTCTATGTACATGTTGAAAACTTCTGGGTGCTGTTGCCTTCTATACACTGCCCCACTTGGTTTTTCTCTTGTGAAGGTTCAGGAAAGAATGGAGAAAATTCCATGAACTCACCATTTTTAGTAGGAATTCAAAATATTTGTGAGATTTTATTTACATCTATTTATATACTTGCATTGCAGAGTTAGCTCCTAAACAGTGGACAATAAATTGTTGTACTTAGAAATTATGGACACTGGTAATGTGAAAAGATGATAAAATTCGTTTTAAACACACTAATTTTCTTTTTCATTATAAATTTGAGGTCATGACATATTTAAATGTTTTGCGGTATAATAATAAAGCTGTCTATAGTCAACAGTCACAGTGGAGAAATTAAAGATGTCATTCAAAATTGAATCTGATTCTTTGTTTTCAAAGCAGGCATAAGATAGAAGAAAATGTGAATCAAAGAGCCATACATTGAACATTAATTCCATTGTCTTGCCATTGAAAATAAATGGATAGAATTTGAGTAATTTTGCATTAAAATACCTTTATGTAAGAGAAATATCAATCATGTAAAACATTATATAATTACAAAACTTATATATTCCACTTAATTGATTCATTTATACATTTTACCAAAACACTAGTTCTACATTCTTTTGTTGCAACCCAGTCCATCTTTTATGTAAAGTAAATCAGATCTTTGGATCTGGATAGTATTGAATTGAGCTTATCAGAAAAAAATCGGAGAAAATATGTGCTTTCCTAATTATCATTATATTGAGACAAAGACTTAGTCTAATTACAAAAATACTAAGATTCCTGGAATATTGAGATTCAACTTCTCAAATGAAATTACTGTTATAAATACATAGTATGTAGGCTAACAGAATTCAACTTCAGTTAAATAGCTTAAAAAGCAAAGTAAGAAGAGGAAATACAACATTTGTATGTTTCCAGTATATGTAACAATTCTTACAAATACAGCTTAGAATCATGTAATTGATTATTTCCAGGTTGACTATCTAACACAATATTGTTAAAATAAAAAAAAAACTGGATCTTTCTGCCCATCTGCAATTAGATACAATTGTTTGTTAGTATTTGAAAACAGAAATTGTAGTTTATCAGTAGCTCCTCTGAGAAGTGCTTTGTACGAAAGGCTGTTTAATAGACCCCAGCGTGGGGAACTAGTCAAGGCACACAAGGGTGAAGACCGTTGCACAGGATTTTCTTCTTGTATAAAGATTTATACCTCTGAAAAATCTACAAACTGGTCACTAACCCATGTTGCCTCACACCCCATTAGATGTGCCACTCAAAAGAAAAATGATTTGGTTTAATACAGAAACAGGATTTGTCTACACAAAGTATGAAGGTAGTGGAAACCTTGTGCTTGTTATCTTTCCACCTTGGACTCAGTAAATACTGGTTTCTCCAGCTTTCTTGCCTGTAGCTATTCATTGTGGGACTATCCTACTTCTGATCCTGTAAATCAATATAATTACTCCCCTTTTCATAATATATACATATATGTGTGTGTGTGTGTGTGTGTGTGTGTGTGTGATTTCAGTTCTGTACCTCTAGGGAACTGTAATACAGTCCTTCCATCCACTTCTAACATCTATACAAGGACATGTCTTCTCCCCAAACCCTCAGTACTAAGTTACACATATCCCAGGATCTTCCTGGACTCCCACACACCACAGGTCTGCCAATAGTCTGTGCTTATGGAGCACCGCAAACACTATTTTTAATTGAAGTTTATCTCATTTTCATTTTGTATAGGGCCCCCCAAATTATGTATATAATCTTCAAATGAGAAGATAGTTCTATAATACTTAATGTAGTGCCTAATGTTATGCATGTTTAAAATAATAATCCATTGCAATTTTTATTTTATGTTTCAAATTTTATACTAATCTTTGATGGATAGCTATGCTATCTCCCACTTCATGGCTTTGAAGAGTGTGAACACACACAAATTTCTCCTTCTTTCAAATACATGTGAGTGTCCATCTTTTCTGATAGACAGCATTCAAAGTCTTAAACAGTTTTGTCCTAGGTGTGTACCAGAACACATTCACTTACATCATCTACAATCTTGGGAGGTGCAGGATCTGTTCTCCCTTCTTTTTTCCCCAGATCTCAGCTCTAATTCTTTCTACCTAAAACCAGGTATACTGTCTTGCCTCAGAAATTTGTCTTGTTTAATTTTCTCATTACATATAAATGGTTGATCCATATCTCTAGAAACCATAAGCAAAGATGCTGAAAATAGAAAAGGGGATTCACCCCAAGAGTGAATCCAAACTACACAGAGAAACTAAAACTCTGAGGTGCATAACATATACCATTAGGTTTCTTAAGTACATCTTCCCATTTTATTTCAATGGACGAGTTACGATTTATTTATCACCACAGTTTTTACAGACAAGAAAATAAAAACTGAAAGAGGATAGTTAATGTTCCCTGGGAAAAGTAGTAGACCAAGGGTTCTATGACTAATTAACTCAAAACTGTCCACTAACCCATGTTGCCTCATACCCCATTAGATGTTAGTGACCGCTTATGAGTTGTATTCTTTATCCTCCAGTTGTTAAGTCAACTTAAATCATATTAGATAATTTGAAGTTTCCAGAGAAAGAGAATGTTTGCCTAAAGACATGAAGCTTCACTATTAGTTTTTTTTTATTTTTTTCCAAAATTCTTCATTTGTTTACTAATAGGTGCTATGTACCATCTTCAGTACTCCATTCTTCACAGTGAAAAGTCATCATTCCTTTGTTCAAATGTTTCATAATTAATTGGGAAAACAGACATATAAATTTGAAAATGTAGCAAGGTATTATTTAGAAGATTCCAATTTACACCAAAACTGTCCATAGTGTTTGAGAAAATATAGATTGCTGGACAAAGGTTCCAAGAATTCTGCTTCATTAAGTTCAGGGAGTAGCTCAATCATTGATATGATTATCAAATCCCACCTGATGCCAATGATACAGATTTGAGGACCACTCTAGGAAAACCACAAACCTGGAGGAATAGTTATCGTTGTGCATGGGCACTGGGGCACTTAAAGAGATGGGAAGGAGTGCTACCAGGTCTTTAGGATGAAATGAGAAAGAATCACAATGCAGGCAATATTTCTATGTAGTCTTGAAGAGTGTGGAGAAATTGATCAAATGAAGAAACAGGAGAAATTAGTAAACTGGGATGAATAAGTTACTTCAAGTACAAGAACTTCATGTGCCCTTTCTATAGCTGCAATGATAGAACTCCTGAGTTTACTATTGGTAATGTGAGGCTCACTGTATTTTGACCAGAGATTGCTAGATAGTAAGTAACTGATTAGTATTATACAGGATAATATTTGTCCCAGAGACTTTCTTACAAATCTCTACAAAACTTTTCACACTGTATTTTACTTGTTATTTTGCTTGTCAATATCCTCAAAATACCAAGAATTATTTGGGAAAAGGGACCATAGTATTGCATTTTCATGTCTCCAAATCTCTTTAGGTGCTCACAGAACCGATGTAAAATGAATGAATGAATGAATGAATGAATGAATGAATGAATGAATGACATAATCCATCTGTAGTTCAGTATGATTTACAAAGTTTATCTAAGAATGAGATGAAACATGAATTTTTGTGGGGGAACAAAAACATATTTCAATCTCTAACTTAAGGATTCTTTTCCCTCTAGACTTAATAATTGTTAAGAAATAATG